>JBBPCX010123122.1:0-19739 GCA_037974365.1 Hydrocynus forskahlii
CACATATAGAGATACACACACACACACACACACACACATACACACACACACACACACACGCACACACACACACACACGCACGCGCACACACACACACACACACACACACACACACACATGTGCGCACACACACACACACACACAGTCACATACACACACACACAGTCACATACACACACACACACACAGTCACACACACACACATCATCATGCACACACATACACACTCATACATACACACACATCATCTCACACACACACACACTCATCATCAGGCACACACACACGCATACACACACATCATCGAACACACACACACACACATCATCACACACGCAAAGACACACGCACACACACCATCAGACACACACACGCACACATCATCACACACACATCATCACACACACACACACACACACATCATCACACACACACACACACACACACACATTCACACATACACATGCACACTGTCACACACACACACACAGAAACATACACACACACACACACACAAACCTAATGGACATTTATTTTAAAAATGACAAGCGCGGAGTGAAGAGGGCCATTAAAGCGATGATGGGCTCTGAGCTGAGTGTGGAAATGTGCAGGCAGGTCTGTCTCTGCGCTCGCTGCCGGGTTTATAATGGCTTCTGTGTCCAAGGGCATCTAAAATCCAAGACTTTTCTTTTTCGTAAACACAAACTTCGGGCAGATCTTTAGCACATTTGGCCTCGGGGTGAAACAGAACATAATTTCACAGCTACGAAAGCGAGTCACAGTGTTTTGTGTTGCAAATTCTCATTCTCAAGGTATATTTTCTGCAGAGGTTTTATTTGATTTTATTCAGACTTTATACAGAGAATAAAGAGAATTTTAGTTTCGAGAAATATAGAAAGTCCCCCTAGTGGCCACTTGCCGCAGCATGCAAAAGCAATAGAATACGCTTTTAGCTTATAAAACCTCAGCACTTTCTG
Source organism: Hydrocynus forskahlii (assembly GCA_037974365.1). Classification (NCBI taxonomy): domain Eukaryota; kingdom Metazoa; phylum Chordata; class Actinopteri; order Characiformes; family Alestidae; genus Hydrocynus; species Hydrocynus forskahlii. The sequence continues at coordinate 978 of JBBPCX010123122.1, forward strand.
TGACTTCTTTAACTAAATCAGCATTCAGGCATCTCAAAAATATTGCGAAGGTCACTGTATGATAATGTGTCATACAAATAAAGTCCTTCCTGAATCTTCTGTCTTGCAGAAGCTGCGGCTTTAGTCCATCGTAAAAACAAACAATGACAAAATCAAGACTCACACGACTGTGTATGTTTTAATTCTAAAACAACCCAAAATATTTTAAGCACCAACTGGGACCATAAAGGTGTTTATGGGACCAGAAAACAAATCGTAAATCATAAAAAAAGTAAATCTGTTGCACTTCATGGTCCAGTCGTCCTGTTGAGGTTAAACTGAATGATGTTTCTGTGACTGTAGATCTGAACTTGTGAGGTTTAAACACAACAGACAGGAGAAATTTGATATTTTCTCTGTTAAACAAGAACAGACTCAAGTCTTCTGCATACTAATCTCTATTGACTGCACTCATAACGTCCAGTCAATTACCACGGGCCATTAAAAAGGGGGAAATGCCCCTAAAGAGCAATTTCCATCTGTAAAGCTGATCCTGTCTGTTTGTGGGTGCATCATGTTCATGGTGAATAGCATTTTAGTTTGATTCCATAGGGACATCTTGCCGTACTATCAAGGCCTGGCCTAACTATCAAACCCTCCCAAGTAAATTTAGTAGTCGTACTAGTAGCACAACAGAAAAAAGTATTATCCTGTTATTTTTCAGTATGAATTTAAACACACCCTCAAAGCCACATGGTCCCAGACCCTTAGAACACGGTACAGATCTGTGCCAGAAGCACAACAAATGGTTAATCATCATCATACAGTAAAACAGCTCCTTATATGGAAGTTCCCCCAGTGTGTGTTAGTGCTTAAGGTGTCAGAGGTCATGCTGAGTTTCGTTTGGTGTTCCTGTGTCACGTTTTAATAATAAAAACCACTACTGGGACATCAAAAACACCATCACACGCAAATGAATGTAATGAACAAAAATAAACGAATTTATTTTATTTTAGGTTTTAGAAACAAACAGAAAAAACACAAGATTTCTAACCCCCCGAGAACTTTCAGGATAGCCTTCACCCACAGGTGGGTGGGGAAAAACTGCAGAGGGAGGGGCTCCAGAGAGCGGCCAAGCGGCGGTGCGCTGAAAGAAAGAGCCTCAAATGGCGAGAGTGTAGAAAACCGGTTCTAGACTGTTTTACATCATTTATATTTACTGAAATCAGAGTTTACTGATACACTCTGAGTTCTGAGTGTAAACCCCAGATCTAGACTATTTTACACTGTTTATATTTACTGAAATCAGAGTTTACTGATACACTCTGAGTTCTGAGTGTAAACCCCAGATCTAGACTATTTTACACTGTTTATATTTACTGAAATCAGAGTTTACTGATACACTCTGAGTTCTGAGGGTAAACACTGGTTCAAGACTGTTTTACACCCATTATATTTACTGAATATATTTACAGATACGGGTTTACTGATACTGGTTTTAAGGGTTTAGATGGAATTGTGAAGCTTAAATATGTCTTAAAGGTGAACTGCATACTTGCCCCTTTTCATTAACTGAGCCCCAGAGTCAGGGGACCGTCCTGGAGGTCGATTCAGCTTAAAAAATAAAACTGCAGTGGAATGTGATACGATTATGTTCTCAAACTGAAGGGGACTGAAGGGGACTGAAGATGGACTCTTGTGAGGGCACTCCAGTAACAGCGGTTCTGGGAGTGGAGTAACACTGTTCGTAATAGCTGTAATAAACAAAGCGGGTGGTGAGATTTCAGCAATCGTATACGTTTATTAACCACACCCTAATAAACTCGGGTTCGACACCAGGTTTGATGTGTGTAGACTGTCTGATGAGAACTCCTGCTGAATCTTAGGACACATTACAGGAATAAAGCAACATCCATGCTGTTATAGTTGTAAACAATGATGAGAATCAAGCCCATACTGCATTCCTGTTGGTTGGTTAATGGGCATGGGTCAGAATTGTGACTGTCAGTGGTCGCAAGGTTTCGGTTTAGACGCTGGAGAAATACACAAAGCAAAGCCTGAGGGCCTGGAAACAATGACTGGTTCTATGGTAAGTTGTAAGTTAAATTTAGACAGATGATCGTTCACTTTACTTGTTTCTTTTCTAAAGCCACTTGTTTCTGTGATCCATTTGCTTCTCTTTTCTTTAGCTTTCAGCAGTCTCTAAACAGGTCACTCTGATTTAATTGCTAGAAAAAAACAATTAACTTATTGAATTATGTAAATGTGAACTGTAAACAAACTAACCATGTCAGTTATTGTTGTTTTACAGGTGAGACTTAATTAGTGCATGCTAATTAGTGAAATATTGATGTTTTGTATTTTATCACTAATCTGTGTTTAGGCCCCTCCAGATTTCTTAACTCATCTTAAAGTCGAAAGCCTTTATCTGAGGAAGCAATGGTGAAGGACAGAGAGTCATTAGTGACTCCAGTCCCAGTGGCCTGTTTATTGTACAGAGTTTAATGAGCTAATAAAGCACTTGTTCAAACACATGTTCCCAAAACGTGGGTGGACTTTAAAACATCGTTTAGAGTGTTTTGGACAAGCAACTCTTCAGTAACAATGTCAGACAAACCGCCTGTTAAACTGACCTGACCTTCTTCCTGTATTTTATTTTTTATACTGGATTCTGAATAATTCATACTGGATACTGAATTATCCACAGGGGGTGGAATAATTCGTTATAGATACTGAATAATTCTACAGGACCAAGTTTGAAGAATTGGCATCCAATCCTCGCAAGTTCTTTGCCACCTTTTCGTCAATTCTTAAATCTCCATCTTTCTGTTTTTCCAGCTCTCTCACCAAAAGACTTTGCCGTGTTCTTCAGTGAGAAGACTGATGACATTAGTAGATCCTCCCGGCAATCATCAAGCCACCAGTCAGCCTGAGACCAGTCAATATTGTCCAGTTTCTCATCTCTCTCTCTTGAGGATGTGTCGTTGCTCCTGATGTCCAGCAAACCCACCATGTCACCGCTCGACCCTATCCCGTCTAATCCCGCATATCGCCTACATCATTAATGGCTCCTTAACAACTAGCCATGTCCTATCTGCTTTCAAGTCTGCAGTGGTCACACCATTTCTGAAGAAACCCACACTGGACTCCTCAGATATCCACAACTACAGACCAGTATCTCTTCTCTTCTTTTTCAAAGTCCTGGAACGTGCTGTTTATGACCAACTCAACACCTTTCCTTCTCAAAACAGGCTTCAGGACCCTCACCAGTCTGGGTTTAATGCTGTGCACTCTACTGAATCTGCACCACTAGCCATCTCAGAAGAACTTCATGCAGCTACATCAGCCAACCTGTCTTCTGCTCTGATTCTTCTTGACCTTTCTGCAGCCTCCAACACTGTTAACAATCAGATCCTCCTGGCCACTCTCTCCAGCCTTGGGATCTCGGGGACAGCCTGGCAATGGTTTGCTTCCTACTTTCATGACCGGAGGTACCAGGTAGCATGGCATCACACTCAAATGATTCTCTCTGTCCCCTCCAGTGAAGATCAGGTCTGGACCCGCTTGTCAGACTGTCTGGCTGACATCTCCTCTTGGATGGTGGCACACCACCTCAAGCTGAATCCCAGCAAGACCGAGCTCCTCTTCATCAAAGGGAGTCCATCACCAAGCCACAACCTCACAGTTTCTTTTGAGAACTCTGTTATTGTCCCCTCAAAGAAGGTAAGAAATTTTGGTGTTATGCTAGATGAAGAACGGTCATTCTTGTCACGTGTTGACCAGATCTCCAGCACATGCAGATACCTTCTCTTCAACATCAGAAGAATCCAACCCATTCTCACCACTGAAGCTATGCAGTTACTTGTCCAGTCCCTGGTCATCTCTAAACTAGACTACAGCAACTCTCTACTGGCTGGACTTCCACTGAAGGTAACGAGACACTTCAGCTGATTCAGAACACAGCTACGAGGTTAATCCTCAATGTTCCTAAATTCTCACACACTACGCCTCTACTAAGGAACCTTCACTGGCTCCCAGTGGCTGCTCAGATTGAGTTCAAAACCTTAACACTTGCCTTCAAAGTGATGGGATTCTGTGCCGGCCCAAATTTACCATCGGCCTATTGGGCAAATGCCCGGTATGCCTGATGGCCAGTCCAGCCCTGCTTGGCGTTTAGATCAGTGGGGTAATGGAGCCGTCATGTTCTTCTTTTAGGAGTGGAGCTTTACAAATACCCGACACAATAAACCATCACTAAACACCATCGCCACCTGCCTGGAGCACATTTTACCCCTTAGACTGCAGGTTTAATACTCATGCTTTAAATGGATTATTCAGATTCAACTATGAATTCATCAGTATCTTGTATAAATTATTCAGTATCTACTATTTAGTTTCCACTACAAGTTATTCAGTGTCTAGTATTAATATTTAGTATCTACTATGAATTATTCAACATGTACTATGATTTATTCAGGATCTACACTGAATTATTTAGCATTTAACTTCAATTATATAGTATCAACTGTGAATTATTCAGTATCTATTATGAATTGTTCAGTATCTATCATTAATTGTTCAGTATCTATCATTAATTGTTCAGAATCCATTATAAATTGTTCAGTATCTACCATGAATTAGTTAATATATACTATAAATTATTTGCTACCTACTATGAATTATACATTGTCTACTATAATTTATTCAGTCTTACATTCTTAATATGTGTGTAGTGGTGTGTAGTAATATGTAAATCAGCTCAGAACACAACAGAATACACAGGACATCCGTTCCTCCACTTTTCTCATTCCTCTCTGGCCGCGATGGCTATTCTTTTGTTTCAACTTGTTTCTCACACACAGCCGTGCATTTCCTGTGTGATTAGCATGATTAGCATTGCCTGGATTCCTGCAGCCACTGCTGTGGGATCAGCCCGCCTGCTTCAGGGGTGTCATTTATTTCACACATTAATCACAGCCGATAAGAATCTGTTTCAAAAACAAGGTGTAACTGGATATTTGGAAAACTGTTGAACTGAATTACTATAAATGAGAACAGTAAATAAATGAACCATATAACTGTTGTTTTACATGTGAACTGAAATTCTGATTCATGCTAATTAGTTAAATATTGATACTTTGTATTATATCATTAACCTGCGTTTAGACCCCTCCAGATTTCTTAACTGATCTTAAAGTTTTTTTTACACCGGTTATATTTACTGAAATCAGAGTTCACTGATACGCTTTGAGTTCTGAAGTTGAAAGCCTTTCTCTGAGGAAGAATGGTGAAGGACAGAGAGTCGTTAGAGACTTCAGTCCCAGCGGCCTGTTTATCGTACAGACTTTAATGAGCTAATGAAGCATTTCAAACACATGTTCCCAAAACGTGGCTGGACTTTAAAACATCGCTTAGAGTGTTTTGAACGAGCGACTCTTCAGTAACACAATGTAACACAAACCACCAGTTAAACTGACCTGAACTCTTTCCTGTATTTTATTTGAGCTATCCACAGGAATAAAGAATAATTCATACTGATTACAGAACAATTCATACTGGATACAGATCTATCCACAGGAGATACTGAATAAGCAGTTCCCTCCAGGATCAATAAAGTTTTCTGATTCTGATTCTGATCATTAGTTGATACTAGTGGATACTGGATAATTCATACTGGATACAGAATTATCCACAGAGCAAACTGAATATTCGTAGTAGATACCAAATAAGTCATACTGGATGCGGAATTATCCACTGGAGATACCGAATAATTCATACTGGATATCAAATTATCCACAGGGTATTATATACTGTGTATTTCAGAGTAGATACTGAACAATTCATAATAGATACTGAATAATTAAAACTGAAAAAAAACACAAATATGAGCCCATTGAAAAAAATAAGCAGCTTTATTTTCATTAAGAATTCTGTCATCATTCAAAATATCACGAGAATATTTCATTGTCTTACGTTGTTAAACATATTGAGTATATTGAAAGCTGAATGACTTTTGCACAGCACCACACACACCATATCCCCCCCGAATCCACCCTGAGGGAAACACACCCCTCCTCTCTGGCCTCGCCTGCCAGCGGCTGCATGTCATCAGTTTTACTCGTAACCTTGTGTGGCTAAATATGAGCCGCGGCTCATTAGGGAATATTACCTGAGACGGGCAGGACAACATTCATCAACGTCAGGAGCCGATTCTGCCACCTCTGCACTTCAAAACACCAGTCTGCACCCGCTGGAGGTCTTCTGGAACCTTCCTTATTAAACGGGAATGTGCCGGGAGAGCTGCACACATGTAATAAAGCTTCATAATTCATTTTTCCCCATTTATATTTATATTATAATATAAAAAGTCCTTTTAAATTAGGTTTTCCTTCTCCTGTGAGGTCGCCACTGAAGAAGCATCCCAGTGGTGGTAGTGTCGAGTGTGTGTGTGTGTGTGTGTGTGTGTGTGTGGTGGAGAGAGGGCCTGCTAGTGAGTGAAATAGGACAAAATTAAACTTCTTGTTAATTTAAGACTATATTTATGTTATCAGGTTCTCAGATTAGTTTAAAGTTCAAACACTTGCATATACAGTCAGTTCTGATTTTTGATGTCCGCAACCTTCTGAAAGCACTGGCCTGATATTCTGCTCCTGTAAATGGAACAGATCTGAGATGTCATCTGAAAATAAACCTCTTCTAATCATGAGACGAGATGAGAGCTCCACTAAAGGGACTAATGTCTTTCCACTTCACGCAGCTGGCGACCGGGCGGATCCGAAATGAAAATTTTGCACTAAACAGGAACTGATAATTGCGCTGATTATACAGAGTGATTAATAAATTGTCTAAAGCAGCTTGATACAGACTCGATTAACTTTTTAGTGCCTGGTGCCTCATTCAGTTTCCCCTGTGGTCAATACTGGCGGCCTGATACCACTTTATTCATGTCTAATACTGATACTGATTCCAGAACATTGAGGATCTGATCCCGATAGCAATCTGATCCCGTCTCTTTTAACTTCGTCAACAACGAATCTGTAATAACACACCTGTCTGAATCTGAAACAGCTCCCTACTTCCTGTAGGGGGTGCTGTGAATGTTATAAACTCCAGTTTCTACACCCATATAGTCCCCGTGTCCATTCTGGAGTTCTGCACACGTGTCTGAGTCTCCAGCGGCTCTGTGTTAGACATGTTCTACACTGTTTGTGCAGGAGTCTGTATTTTAGTGCACTATGTAGGGAGCAGGGAGCCGTTTGGGACGCAGCCCTGCTGCTCATCTCGTGTCTGTGTGTTTCTCATTATGGCGCATTGTTCAGATTTAGTTCAGTGTTTATGTGAAGGTTCAGGCTTCCAATCCAGCGATCTTGGCCTAAGTATCAGACCAATATCGATCACACTGGATCAGAACAACCCCAGTTCTGCTGCGGTTGTTGTGTCTGTCACCAGTGTTTGTGTTTTATTGACACGTTCATCACCTAAACAAATCCCAGAGAACATTACAGCTCCAACAAACAGTGTCGACCTTACTAGCAGAACCCCCAGGGCTCCAGCAGCCCAGCTGCTTCTCTTAGCAACGGATAACCGAGGCGAGCCACGTCCGTGTGACAAACAAATCATATCTGGCATGAAAGCCTCCACTTCAGATGCAGGTAGGCGGTTTGTTGCAAAAGGTGTAGCTGCAGCTGTTAAGTAAATCAATTAAAGGGCGTGTTAATTTCCCGCCACCATCAAAAGGCCCACGAAGGGCCGCATAAAAGACATAAATGTGTTGTGTGCATGATAAATGGAGAGGACATGAGTATGACTAAAATATTCTGCACAGCCTCCCATCCGCTGCAGACGAGCCCACAGGAGCTCAGAGACTCAGGAGAGGAACCTTCAAACACACCAACCAGCCGGACTCACAAACTCAACCCGTCTCTTAACAGAACCATTTGAGGAAAACTGTCGACGCTGTCGGAACAAAACCCTACAACAATTTGAATTTTTACATAATATGAAAACAAGAGCTGACCTTTATATTGTGTCAAAAGGAATGGACTAACAGATCTATCGATCAATCTATCAGTGTATCTTCCTGAGAACATGGTTGTTTTTGATTGACAGTGTATAGGAAATATTATCCCATATGTTGTAGTGATACAATAAAATAAAATGATTGTACACCTATATAGTGGACCTATATGGTGCCTATAATAATGCTGTGATTGTGTTTCCAATAAAGTGGCCAGCACAAGATCGTTGTTTCTACTAAAGCATCCATTAAGAGAAAACTGTTGTTTCCAGTATAGCGACTGGTGAGAGGAAGCTAAGGTAGCTGTTTCTAACAAAGTGGCCAGTGAATGGAATGTATTAACATTATTATTTGTCAAGAATGTGAGGCCAACCTCACACTGCCAGCTCCAGATGATCATACGAAAAAAATACCATGCAGCTCTTAAAAACCCTAGCCAATATTTCACAGATCTTCCGAAATCAATGTGGAACATCAGGGATTCATGCCAGCAATGAAATATTGGGAAAAATCATTAAGTGCCATCACAGAGTCGTTATCCAGCTTTAAACACACTGAGGCTTTGTTGTCTCCTGCATGTCTAGACTACTGATGCACACAGACATCAAGACAAGGTTAAAAAACTGAAGCTGTTCGAGCAGCGCGCTCCCACATCATCATTAACTGGCGTACGAGCTTCACACGTCCATGCATCACTGATACGACTTCCTGTCTTTCATGTCGCAGGCTGCTTGTCACTGTTTTCCATATTTTCTTAGACAGCACATCTATCAAACCTGCGTTCAGCAGATCGTGACGGATCCAGTCCTCCATTTCAAAGCCTTGTTGTTCTGTGTGGTTTTATTCTTCGCTGTTGGCGGAGAGAACGCACGCCCCGAGGGTGACGCAGGCAGAAGTTTTGATGCTGTATTTTTGCGGTACAGTTCTGTTCCCAACTCTTTGATGGTCCTGTTAGTAACTTAATTCCCAAGGGAAATGTTCTGTGTCTCCAATATGTACTGGTACAACGTGGAGTATACAGTATATACTGGTACAGTTTGGAGTATATAGTATATATATGGGTACAGTGTGTAGTTCATAGTATAAACACTAGTGTCAAGTGGGGTCAGCTTAAGTTTGGCGTTTTGTGTTTTAGTTTGGGGCTTTTATGATGTCATTAGTTACAGCTGTGTTGTGTTAATGGTTCTGTTTTGTCATTGGTTTTTAGGATTTGGGTTTTGTGTATTTAAGGGGGTTTATGGTCTGTTTTAGTTGTCGGTCAACCATCACATTAGCTCTGTGTTACTCCTGTTTGAGTCTGGCTTACATGCCAGTTTTGTTTTGTGTTTTGTAAAAATAAAGAATGAAGCATTATGGCTTCGAGTGGTGTCAGTGTGCCTGCCCTGCATGCCTGGAGAAGGAGGCAGAACGTGACCGATTGACCGACCATACAAAAAAAAAGGCGCAGCAGGCAAGGAGCCTGCAGAGAGGAGGCCGGCCCCGAAGGAACTCGTCCTTGGGGCCTGGACTACTGCCCTGCTGCAACTGGGTGAAGAGGAGCTTGCCAGGAGTGAGGCGGGCTGGTTTCAGCTTGGGGGTGAACCGGAGAGGACGAGCCCGTTTACAACTGCCGATTTGTTGTGTGGTGGTGAGTCAGAAGATGAGGATGCGGACCTGGGCTTCTGGAGGAGCGGGTGGATCAACAGATCCCCGATTCTGGATCCAGAGTGCATTGTGGACTTCCTTGTCCTAGACTTGACCATGGGGGAGCTCCCGCTTTGGCTTGCTGGGTGGCGAGGCAGGAGATCCACAGTCCGTAGACAAAAGGGACACAGGGGTCCACGTCGCTCGCATCTCCCACCCAGTCACTAGCGGCCCTGGAAGTCTGAGGCTTCCTCCGGCACTCCACCACTCCGGATCATGCCTGGCTCACCTCAGAAGGTGAGCCCTCAGCTGGAACAGCGTGCCTCACTTGTGGCCCGCCAGGGCACCAGAACCCAGAGCGAGTCTCAATGCGAGGCATTGCTCCAGCCTCAGATGTGGCGTGAAACACTGTCCACAGCAGCAACCAAGGGCCCAAAGACACTGGCACACTGGAAAGCCAAATGGAGCCAGAGAGGCACACTGCCGACGCAAGGGCGAGAGATCGCCACAGCCGCCACTGAGCGAGAGGTCGCCGCAGCCGCACTCCAGCGTCCCGTCCCAGCACCAAGAAAGGTCCCGAGCATCGAGGCTGCGCTCCTGAGTGACGAGAGAGTGCTCCCGAGTGTGGAGACAGCGCTCCCGAGCGTCGAGACAGCGCTCCCAAGCTTCAACAAGGCAGCTCCATGGGGGCTCAAGCGTCTAGTTCCAGCTCCAAGAATGCTGCCGATTTCCACGCCAGCACCACAGCCGCTCCAACCTCCCGTCCCAGCACCGAGACAGCTGCAGCCCCCTATGCCTGCCCCCCGGCTTCATTCACCAGCTCCAGGTAGCGTAGCTGTGGCTAGAGTAGGGGCAAGAGCAGACAGCCCAGAGCCCTTTGACTTACTCGGTCCTTTAGAGGAGCCACTAGGCTCGTTAGAGGAGCCTCTAAGGTCCATAATAGCCCAACAACTACAGTCTATGTTAACCCACCAGCTAAGCCCAATAGATGGACTGTTAGCCGCAGAGAAGCCCTTAGAGGGGCTGTTAGCCACAGCAGTAGGGCCTGAGTTAGCCAAAAAATGGGCTTCTGTTAGCTACAGACGGGCTGGAAGCCATAAAAGGTCTCTTAGAGGGGCCAGAGTTAGCTAAAGAGGGGCCTTTAGCTGCCGCAGAGGGGCATTTAGCCGCCCAAGTGGGGCCTTTAGCCGCAGAGGGACCATTACAGGAGCTGGTAGTCGCAGCAGAGGGGCCAGTAGCCGGCCAAGAGGGGCCTTTAGCAGGCCGAGAGGGGCCTGAAACACCACCAGGGGATGGGGGTCTCCCACAGAATTTATTTTGGGGGGACTACTGGGGTCTTACAGGGTCCCGGAGGGCTCCCTGGAGGGGGCTTGGGTGGTGAGAACAATGATGGGCTCCCATCTGAGGGGCTCCCCGTAGGGGGCTCTGCCCCCTTGGACAGTGGGGGGCTCCAGGCAAGGGGCTCCGGCCCTGAGGACAGTAAGGGGCTCCCTGTGGAAGGGATCCCAGGAGGGGGCCTTGCCCAGGAGAACGGAGATTGGGGGCTCCATCCATGTGGACAGTAAGGAGCTCCAAGGAGTGGGCTCCGCCTCCGAGAACAGCGAGGGGTTCCCTGCTGAAGGGCTCCCAGGAGGGGGCCTAGCTCAAGGAGACAGAGAGGGATTCCCGGTAGGGGGCTCTGCTCCAGAGGACAGTGAGGGGCTCCCGGTAGAGGCTTCCGTACCCGAGGTCAGTAGGGGGCTCCGCCTCTGAGGACGGTGAGGGCTCCCGGTAGGGGGTTCCACCTCTGACGACAGTGAGGGGCTCCCTGATGGGAGCTCCCCGTGTATGGACTGGAACTCTAAAAGGGGAGCATCCCATGGGACCCACCTGGGCCGCCCTAGCCAAGTGGAGCGCTGGACAGGATGTCGTCCATCGAGATGCAGCTAGGTGGGACCCATGGGATACTGCCCTTTGCCTCTGCCTGACCCTCCTCTGCCCATGGGGTGTTATGGGTTGTTTGGGTGCTTCGTGGGTGCACCGGTGGATACGGGTACAGTGTGCAGTAAACAATATATAGTAGTGTGCCTTATATACTGCTATAGCATATACTTGTGCAGTCTACAGTGTATACTAGTGTAGTGTATTCAAAGAACATTTAAAAATTGGAATGGCCTTCAGTGTTCTAGCCCTCTTGGATCGTGGCCTAGCTGTTGGAACACAGAGAAAAAAGGAGCATGGCAAAATGTTCTGAATTATTTGACTCACCATGTCAAAAAATCTAAATAGCCATAAAAAAGCAGTATCTCATTACAGCCAGTGTAACATACTCAATATCCGTGCACCCAGGATGCCTCACAACAACTAATTTCTGTATTAATGCAGCAAAAACCACTGAGCTGTGAATGAATGAAATCTCTGACTGTTCTGCAGCTCGCAGGGACCCCCGGGTGAACCGGCAGATGAAGTAAGAACATACTTCTGATCAAACCGAGGGGCTGATCGACATTTTTAGTAGCCCGGGACCAAAAAGGCTGAAAGATATAATCAACCATTAAAAACAGACTTTGGATTAAAGTACAGAGCACAAAACTGGAATATAAGAAAGTAACAAATGTCCTGAAAGTTTCAAACGTGTGTATTTTAGTCCAGATTCAGTCTCAAATGTCTCCTAAGTCTCTACATAGTATGCTGTGTAAGCGATTGTGCAAAATGAGTCCACTATGGAATCCCAAATGGCTCTTATTAGAATTTTAGTTCACTATGTATGAAGCAGTAAGCTGTTTGGGGCACAGCCCCAGTGTGGGGTCACAGTGGAAAATTAATGAGCAAAAACTGCTTGTAAAGTGAATGTTTGTTCATTAAACACTGCTGTACTTTGAAATATTTATTATTATATGATTCAAAGTAAAACCGTTCATGAACTAAGCGTTCAGTAATGATAATTTAATGAGCAAATGCCACTTAACAAGCAAGTGTTTGTGCATTAAAAACTGCTATACTGCCATATGTTCATTATTTCATGGTTAAAAGTGAAACATTTTTGTCCTCCATGATTGTTTGACAAGTTGAGCATACTCTATTTGTACTCTACATTTCTTTGTTTAAGAATAGTTTATCACAATTATTGTTAATACTAATTTAAATTATGTAATATTTTTTCAAATTTAATGTTGTTTGCCACAACAAGCCGGGCCTTACTGGATTTTTGTTATGAGAGTTTTACCTGGACAACACCAAAGATTATCTTTACAGTGGGATAAAAAAAGACCTCAGGTAGCTTACTGCTTTATTCTGCATCATTTTGGATGATTTTTATTGGCCTGTTCATCATGAAAGTGTCACACAATATAAAGGATGGCTGGTTTGTTCAAACGATGCAGATAAACAATAATCAAGATGGTTTTCTTCAGATCTGAACAGAAAAGCCAAATTAAAGACTTCATTAAATGGCTAAAATGAGTGAAGTGATACTCTTCCCATAAAGCGCAGTGGTGCAGAGCGGCTGTGTGATCATACAGGCAAAAAAAACGTGCAAGAGGGAGAGAAAAGGTCCCCTCTCCCCAAAGAGCCCATTCAGCTTATTTCTGCATAATTACCTCCGAGTGATTACGGAAATCAATTCCGCGCATCTCCATCCTGCTCTGCTTTTTAATTAAAGCCAACGTACCTGTCCAGGGCTGCAGAGCTGCAACCTTAAACAGAAACCCCTCAAATCCCTGGGGTTTCTGATAAAGTGGCCATATACATTTATCAGAGACCCTTTCCATGCTGGTGTTCCGTCACAAATTTCATAATGTGGCCAAGTGCACCACATTTCAACATTCTAATTAAAGCAGTTCTTAAGAAACTGAAATATATCAGTTGCAGCGCCCCCTATGGATACATCTTCATAAAATCTGGCATGTTTCCAAAGAGTGTGGTAGTGATGCAGCCTGTCAAATTTTGTGAAATTTGAACTTTTGTATCACAAGATATTGGCTAGGGAAGCATTCAATTTTTGCACCAAAATTATTCACTAGGTGGTGCTACTCCACAAGAGAATTGTAATGAGCAGGAGTTATGCACCTACTAGAGGCCAGCTTACCTTACAAATGATGCAATTTTTGGCAAACATTTGGCCTACTATTGCTCAAAAAGTGTCTACCTCACTTTAGGGGCCCACCTAAGGATACAAACCTCTTATCCAATTTCAGCCATCCCTGGGGCTACAAGCTCACCAAACTTAATTCACTTTTCCACGGGTCTACAGGAACCGTTCTGTCTCTAAACTGTACTGTGATGGTACGGAAGTTGTATCAGGTTTTGATGTTCCAGTATATCTCAGTTTCTGACTCAGTTCTCTTCACAGTTTATGGCCGGTCGTCCCAAAATGGTTCGGTACAGCATGGGTTCTTGTGCCAGTTGAAAAACACCATTAGTGTATATATGTATGAAAATATGACTGGGTTTGAAATATGGTCATGTCAAAATTATTTATAGCATAAGGGTCCTTTAGAGTTACTGAATGTGTGAGAAGCATCTGCACACTGGATTCAGACCTCAGTACTAAAGGGTCATGAGGTTCTGAATGCTGCTGTATGTCCCATCACATGGATTTCACACCAGTTGCTATGCATTAGGTGTGCAGCGACTCAATGACATCTGGAAAAAAAGACATCAAAAAGGCATTCAAAGAGGCACTTGTACCTTCAGCCAATACCATCGTGAACTGAACACCAGACCACACTGCCAGCCTTCCTTTCAGACCCAGCAGCTTCATGTGGGAGGTTCCAGCACTTTTGAAAAAACACATTGTTTAAATTGATCATTTAGTCCAAACTGTTTGTGCATTTGAAAGGGCTTTTTTGGCATCTTAATTCATGCAATTACCTTCTAAAAGCACTGCAAACTTTAAACATATGGCGCTGAGCACTCATTTCTTCACATTTTGCTTCCAGAGATCCAGACTTTCTTGTATTTTACTGTGGTCTTGAGGAAGAGTTCTCCAGGCTTCCTAAAGGACTTTCAAAGACTCTAATTTTCAGTCCAGTCCCTGAACCTGAACAGTTTCAAAGGAATGTTTTTGTTAAGACACACAGTGACCTACTTATGAATCATTCATGCAGAACAAAGAACATCTAACTGATGTCCTGAACCAGTGAAGAAACAGGAGCAGATGATTACTGATGATCAGGCGGTGATCAGTATACTGGTGGTGCTGAATGCTGAGTGGTTGGAACTCCTTTATCTAGGCTCCTTGTATCTTTAGACACTTTGCAGCCTGTCACAGTAAACCATTTGTTCCCATTTCTTTCATTTAATCTTCTGTGTATGACAAAGATAAGGCAGATTCATTCATTTATGCCATTAGGCAGACATTCATTAGTTCCAGAAATGGGGTGTTGTGTCTTGCTGAAGGACACGATGGCAGAAAGTGGGGGTTTGAACTAACAAGGTGATTTAAAGCAAAATGAAACGTAAAGAAATGAGGGAGTTCAAGACTTTTGTACAGCATAATATATCAGCGAGGTTCAACCGGAGTGGCATAAATTAAAAAATTTGTCAAAACAAGGAATTTTGACTAATCTTGACCAGATTGCAGCAGTTTTCCCTTTGGACAGCAAACACAAGCTTCTTCTCTATTCTAAACCAAAATACTACAGGCGCAAAGGGGCTTTTAGTAGGTAGTGAAGGAACGAGGAACAGGTGAGAAGAATCGGCCTAATTACCCCCACCTGGCTACTCCCACACTACAGCACACCCCTTCTCAATGAGACTTCAGTGTTAATAAGGAAAATAGTATGGTGTAAAACATGAAGTATCATGTAAGGAGTTCACATTATAAATGTGTGGTGGTCAGAACGCCACCTGCTGTTTGTATTTAACCTTTAGAACATTAATCTGGTTTCAGTAAAAATAAGCAGTGTAAAACAGTCTAGAACCGGTGTTTACCCCTCAGAACACAGTGTGTCAGTAAAGACTTTTGCATGGTGCTGTATATTCTGTAACACTGAATCTTGAAAAATGAACTTCCCATTACACGTCCCCCTAGAGACACAGATCTCTTGTTCCCTACTATGGACCCCCCCATGTGGAGCAAACAAATCTCAACGTGCTCAAAGGTAAAGATCTCTACATCTCTTTCAAACAACACAAGGTATTAAAAGTGGGGTTAATTTTTATTTGCTTTTAACAAAGAAAAGTTGATTATTTTGGACTCCTGTGGGCCTGTAAACAGTGCCACCAACAGGTGGCAGAAGAAAGTGGTTTGGTTGGAAGAGGCCTGTGAGTGAAATGCACTGTTCTAGATTATGTGCAGCGCCCCCTAGACTGGACTACTCTACTTAGAGAATAAATAATAGAGAATAATTGAATAAATACTAGAGAATAAATATTAGAGAACAAATTCTAATAACCTGATGTTACACGTGTGAGAAAAGAGCTGTTCACAGATCTGAGGCATGAAATGGTTCAGTGTTAGGCTGTGCAAACAGTTATTAATGTGGAAACTCAGAGGTAAAGTTTCCTGCTCGCAATAGTCTTTTCTTTGTCTCATCAGAAATAATCTTCTTATTTGTGTTATTTTCAACCCACTAGCTAGTTTGGCTAGTGTACTAACTTTTAGCCACTAGCTTGTGTGCTAACTTTTAGCCATTAGCATGTGTGCTATCTTCTCACCAGTACCTACTGTTTTGTTTTCTTGCCCCTTGCTAGTTTGGTTAGTGTGTTGTCCACATTAGCTTGTATGCTGTTGGTTCACTGTTAGCCTGTGTACTATCTTGTCACTACTAGCTACTTAGTTATCTTCTAGCCATTAGCTTGTATGCTATATTGTTGCTATTAGCTTGTTTGATATCACCAGTAGTTACTGTGCTATCTTCTTACCAATTACTATTTTGGCTCGTGTGCTATGTTGTCACCATTATCTTGTTTGCTATATTGTTGCCAGTAGCTAGTTTGCTATCTCTTTGCCCTTACTTAGTGTGGCTAGAGTGCTATCATCTTGCCATTAGCTACGTATTATCGTCTTACCATAAGCTATTTTGACTAGTGTGCTATCTTGTTGCCACTAGCTAGTTTGCTATCCTCTCATTATTATCTAGTGTGCTGTTGTATTTCTATTAGCTTGTATCAGTTTTTTGGATAGCTGGCTCACTATTTAAACTAGGGTGACCAGATGTCCTCTTTTTGAGACCTTGGAATAGTGTCCGGCCAGGATTTTAGAATGGTCTGGGATTTTGAGCTGCCTAAACATTTGTCACGTCAAGGGCATCTCTCATAAACTAAAAGTCCAGAACGGCCATCCAGTGCATAACCGTTGGCCTGAGATGCGCCTGGGATGCGGCCGAGATGCGCACAAAACATACCAACACCCCTACCCCTACCCATACCCCTACCCCTACCCCTTGAACCACGGCCGAGCTGGTAAAAAAAAGTCTGCACTAAGGTGTCCTCTTTTTCACAATCTCAAATCTGGTCACCCTATTTAAACTGAGATCAGACAAGTGTCTCTTTATGTTTCAACCCGATCTCACGACTTTTCGTGCAGCCATCACAATATAAAATCTATTTAAAAATGTGCTGCGATCACGCTTTAGGCCTTTTTTCATGCTAGAACAACGCTTCTTTTTTTCATGCTAGGACAATGCTTCACTACCCTATGTATTTCAATGTGCAGTGTGTAACACCGCCAGTATCAGCGCTAACTGGTGACTAATCATCGATCGTGGTTCCGGGGGGGGAGGTTGTGCTCGCTGGTGTCGATTGTGGTTCGGGGGGGGTGCTCGCCGGTGTCGATCGTGGTTCCGGGGGGTGGGGGGGGGGGATGTTGTCTGATGTCGACCGTGGTTCCGTGCACCTTGCTGGCTGGTTGATCTCGGGCAGGCGGCCATGCACCGGACGGAAATTTCCTGAATTCATTGATTTCCAGTCCACCTATACATATTAGCGACTCGCTAGGGGGGGCCTGGCGACTCGCTAGGTGGGGCAATGCCTTCGAATGCCCCCCCTTGGCGCAGGCACTGCTCCTCATTCACCTCCTTATCCTCCCTCTGTCTGGTCCCCCTGCCTTTTCATTTGCAGTGTGTCTTAGTGTGTTATATGAAATAAATTACACTGGTGATGGAAATCCGCACTTGCGCCTACCTCTTTCCTTTTTGGTCCGGACCGGACCAGCGTGTGACAGAATGCGTCCATCCTCAGCCAGGCGCAGCGGATATTTCCCGATCCTTACCCGGCTCATTCCTCCCCTCCAGCTCCACTGGAGTTTTCCCTTTGCTGCGTGACCGGCGGATTCAAGATGGCAGCGCCCATAACAGCGGCAAGAAGCCGGCGAATTCGTTCAGCCCCTCTGGTGAGCTTTCACTCCCCTGGAGTGAGGAGCGCGTCCCCGGAGGAGCGTGTCACTATATTGAGTCCGAGCCGTCAGGGTGCGAAACTCCGTCGCATATTCCTCCACCGAGTTTCGCACCCTGATGGCTCAGATTCAATATAGCGACGCGCTCCTCCAGGACAAGTTCTACGAGGGATGAGCTACACATCTCCAACTAGAAATGACTGCCCGAGTTCAGCTTCCCATGACATTGGAAGGCATGGTTCAGCTTAGTCATCGCCTGGAACTCTCTCCTCCTAGCTTAGCCCACTCCGACTCCGTGGTGAACCACCTGTTAGCACTACTGCCTTTTCCACGGCCGCTCCAACCAGCGCGATCACTTTCTCAGCCGATCAGTCAAGTCTAGGTCAGTCCAGTACGGCTCCCCTGAGCCCGACTTCTTTTAGTCAGCTTCATTTAGATAGTCCACCTCCTCATGACGGCCCACGTCATTTCATCAGCCCACCTCATTTCGTCAGCCCACCTCATTTCAACCATTCTACCCAGCTCAGTCACCCACATTCATACAGATCAGTTTCCCTTCATTCACCACGGACTAGCCCTACTCAAGTCAGCCCCGGTCCGGTCCATTCAGGTCAGGTCAGTTACGGTCAGTCCAATCCATCATCTTTCAGACCATCCATATTTAGCTCAACCCGGTGCCAGTCCGATCAGCCAAGGTTAGTTCCAGTTCAGCCCAGTGCAGCTCCAGCTCAGCCCAGTGCAGCTCCAGCTCAGCCCAGTGCAGCTCCAGTTCAGCCCAGTGCAGCTCCAGCTCAGCCCAGTGCAGCTCCAGTTCAGCCCAGTGCAG
>JBBPCX010123141.1:0-19738 GCA_037974365.1 Hydrocynus forskahlii
GTGTGTGTGTGTGTGTGTGTGTGTGTGTGTGTGTGTATATATATATATATATATATATATATATATATATATATATAGTATACACAAACACTATATGGACAAAAGTTTTGGGACACACCTGTTTGGGCTAATCCCCGGACTTCCAGTGGCATGCTTCCAACTTTGTGGACACAGTTTGTGGAAGAACCTTTTCTATTCCAGCCCTGACCTCAACCCCATCCAACACCTTTGGGATGAACTGGAAAACATGTAACTGAGTGGAAAAACACATTCAGCATTTATGCTTCCTGTCAAAAAAAGTTGCTGGTTAACCAAAGAACCTAAAAAATAACAGCAATTTAAACAGTAGTCATAGTTTTGGCCAAAAACATCCCAATTCGATATTTTATCTAAATTGTTCAGCCACTGTAAAATTGGATTTGTGATTATAAGCCAGAAGTACAGTAAGCATGTGCAGAAATAAATAGAAAGAAACTATTGTACATGTGTCTAGCTTTGGCAGTGAGTAAAAAAACATAACACTGTCTACTGCTAGGGCATCAGGACCTCTAGATCTCAAATGCTTGTTTTACCACTTTTCTGAAGTGTCTATTTCAAAATGTGTGACACACAGTTTTTACAAGCACATAAACATGCAGTATTAACTGACAAATATTAGCAGAAGAGTGGGCCATACTGAAGAGGTCAGTGACTTTAAACATGGTATGGCAATAGGATACCATCATTGCCACAAGTCAGTTTGTGAAATTTCTGCCCTGTTAGATTGGCCCTGAACAGCTATAAGTGAAAATATTGTGAAATGGAAGCATCTAGGAGCAATAACAGCTCAGCCATGAGGCTATAGAACACAGACATGCAGAGTGCTGACTGAGTGCTGAAGACAGTTGGGGGTCTCTTCTGTTGCATAACTCACTACAAAGTTCTAAACCACCTTTGGAAGAACTTTGCATGAGGAAATCTGTTTCCTTTGGTGTTCAGCATCATACGACCCTAAGAATACTATGGGCAATGCCAGGCCTCAACTGGAATAGTGGAAATCACACCTGCAATGGACTATGGAGCAATGTATTCTCTGTAGTGGTAAATCAAAGAGAGTTTGGTGTGAACTTCAGTAGCCTGCACAGCGCTCTGACCTCAACCCAGCTGAGCACCTTTGGGACAAATTGGAATATTGATTGTGAGCCAGGACTTCTTGTTTAACGTCAGTGCTTGACCTCACAAATTTTGAATGAATAATCAAAAATTCGCACAGACACACTCTAAGATTTTGTACAAAGCCTTCCCAGAAGAGTGGAGGCTCTGTTTTTTGGATTAAGAGCTCAAATAGACTAGATCCTAATCAGACTACTATCAATAATAATATTACACATACCTTCTGTATTTCGTCTCTCACCCACATTAACTTTTTCACTCACTCACTCTCACTCACACTCCTCCACTAAACAGGTGTTATGACCAGCCTGTGTCTTCTGAAGGAGATTTGTGACCCAGATTAACTTGCTGTACTCTTTAACATGACTTTTTGCAGCACCTAATCACAGTAGCTGCAATTACCAGCAATGTAATGTCACCTTAATAAGTTCTGTGTTTGTGTACACTAGGTCTCTTTTTTACTTCAGGGATTAGCTCATCAGTTTTAAAGTGTTTGGTAACTGATGAACAGGTTTGAGAATTTTTTTCAGGAATATTTTTTCTATAAAATTCTGCTCAGGCATGCAATTTTGTGCACCTGACACAATTAACAGAGTATTCTTTTTTGAACCTGTACTGCAGTTGTCAAGCAAATCTGTGTGAGCAATCCTGCATATTACAAATCCATTTGTGAGTAGAGCTTTGATGCAGGTCTTTGATGCTGCCAAAGCTCTGTTTATTTGTTGACTTATTTGTCTATTCAGGCATAAATCATTCACACACACATACATCTTTTTTCCAGCTCATAATGAGGTTTTAATCAAAGCCGCTTGTCCTGGTGTCATTTCTATAGCAACGTACAGTGGTAGACGATGCCTTCATTTTGGTGAGGATAAGTCCAGGCGAAGAGGTTGATTCGTTACACCCCCGAATCGGATGTGAAGCCACAAAACCTCCCTTTCAGCTTCTTATCGTTTCTTTCAAGCCTAACTTTTTTTTCATGCCCCAATTATACTTACATCTCGGCTACATACTGCAAGAGATTAAGTGCCAGATCTGAGCTCTGATTAGAGTGATCCACGCCTTGTTCTACAGCTTTCTCCTTTTGTTAGGAAGTTTAGAGAGATAAGAGAAAGAAAGGAGGACGAGAGCCTGGAGGAGGAGGGCTGTGAAATGTTTGGGATGGAGAAATGAGGGAAATGGGCAGATAAGAAGAAAAGGTGGAAGGAGTGTACGGAATATCTGAATAACTATGGCCTTATGATGCCAGCGTCATATGCTAGTGTTATATTACAGGCCTCCCTTCTGTCAGTACTGATCACATCAGGGCCGCTTTTCGTTATCATCCTGTCTTTTGTATACACCATGAGAACCTTGCCGTCTTGAGCAGATCACAGAGTTTTTCTTTGCTTGAACGCAGCTGCTAGCTGTGTGTGGGAATGGAGTGTATGTGTCAAGTGTGTAAATATAGCTCAGTTTAGTGATGCTGTCCTTTTTTATTCATTGAGTCTATGCAGGAAAAAAAAAAACACCCCAGGAGTGTCAGTGTTTGGAAAGTGGGTGTACGTTTCCTTGGCAACTATGAGCTTCTGCCAAACAACTACCCTTGATGATGACAATAGTCCTCCAAACCCATGTATGTGTGTCCATGACAGCAGGACATTTTGCTGTATGTTTGTGTGTTTCCATCTTTTTGTAAGTGTCTAAGAACTAAATAAAGAATGTTTGAACAGCTGTGCACCAAAGGCTTTACATCTAACCCTACTATGCCCATTGAAATGTGTGTGTCTGTGTGTGTGTATTAATTCAAGATTCAAGAGAGTTTATTGTCAGCCCAGCCACATACACAAGTACACAGAGGGTTAAAATAGTGTTCTCTGAATCAAATAGTGTAGTGTACATAGACCATAGTACGTGTGTGTGCGAGCATTTGTATTTATCTGTCTGTTTTGCTGTGTATGCAAAACACCATTGTGTGAAAACGCTAAAGTGGATGGTTATGCACACACACACTCACAGCTCCCACATAAAAAGACATGTGTGTCATGAGGGATTAGAGTTACACACACCTATGTGCTTTATGTGTGTCGACTCATGTTTGGTGCAAATTACACAGCACTTCATAACCATGTGTACTGCAATGGATTTGCTCATGTGCGCATTGTTTCCACAGGACTAATACATATGTCTTTCAGTTTAATTACAATTGTGAATGACTGTGTTGATGTGATATATATTAATTTTAAAACATTTAATTTGAATTTGAATATTGACATACACATTTGAAGTTAATTTAATTTTTCATCCTGTGAGGTTCCTGCAACTATTTTAGTCTATAAATAAAATAGGAACATAATTTCCATGTGCACAGTGTCCGCGAGGTTTTAAAAAGTATAATCAAAATTGCCAAATTTAAGGCCATTAAAAGTGTTACATTTGGTTTCAGAGGTATTAATTTTTTAAAAATTGGTATTGTTTTTTCTATTTTGAGTGAAATCTGCTAGTTTGCGATAGTTCGTTTAAATGTATGCTTTAGCATATCTGGGCACCAGAGATTGGGACTCGAGTCTGAGTCTTAAGTCATACTTAAGTCGCACAAACAAAGACTTTCACATTTAGAGTGCAAGATATATTTTTCATATTTAACATTTAGATTTAAGATCATTTAAGGCAATTCCTCCATGTTGGTGAGGGGATATCACAGCACGCAGTCCATCCCCCTTCAGTTGTAATTACGGGGCATGGCCAATTAGCATATCTTCTAAACATTTTGAGCTCAACATTTAGAGCTCAAAAATCCCACATTTAGAGTCGCCGTTTGTAAAAGCGCAACATTTAGATTTAGAGTGCAACATTTAGTTTTTTAACACATTTAGCTCTAAATGTGTGAAAATTGTGCGAAAATTTCGCTAAATTATGAAAAAATGACACCTCTAAATTTGTTAAGCGTTTTTTTCAAATGACAACCCATAGACTTGGACCTATAGTACATGTTTATGTTCAAATGAAATAATAGCAGTTCACCAGTTCATATAGCAGATGCCGGTTTGTAATGCATCAACAGATCATGCAGTGAATGCCAGCCAGTGTGTTGGAACTATGTCTTCGTCTTCGTTGCCCATTTTATGTAGTTTGTTTTGTTTTTATTTGCGAAGTGAAAAGAATGTGCCATATGTGGACAACATCAGTGAGTCTGTAAAACTATTCCATTCACATTATCTCAGCTTAAATCTCATTCCTTAGTAAGCACAGGAACCACAAAGCAAACTGGCTAAGTTAGGTTATACAAGTGTAAATTAAACTTTCTATGGAACAGCTTTCAGCATATGTGTGTTTCTTTTCCACAAGTACTGATGTGCTACAGAACACTTAAAAAAGTTACACACTGAATTAAATGGCAAGGACCCACCACTGGTCCGTACTTGTAGAAAAGAAGCGTTTTTACAACTTAGAATTGGAGCAAATAATATTTTTGTCTTTTGTAAAGTCATCCTTTTGGAGATACTTGTTTTGTTTTTTGGAAAGCGATGACATTTGACAATATTAACTTTATATTATTAAAAATGGTTCTGAATGGTCACACCAAAGTGTGGTGTATGTAATGGTTGCAGGTTTGGATGACTGTCTGCAGCAGTACATCAAGAACTTTGAGCAAGAGAAGGTGGGTGGGGAGCAACTGCTGCGCATCACACACCAGGAGCTGGAGGACCTGGGCGTGTCCCGCATTGGCCACCAGGAACTCATTCTGGAGGCTGTGGACTTGTTGTGTGCCCTGGTGAGCTGTGACACACATACACACGTACACACATGCAACATGGTCAACATGTTATCTAACACACTAGTGTGGTTCCTCCAGATGTTATCATCTTTGATCTTTAGTTCAGGCCAGTTGGGTGTGAAGTGAATTGCTGTAACTGATTCCAAGGATATAGAATGCAGGTCAAAACTTCTCTGAGGGCACAACTTTATCTGGTTAGGGGTCAGCAGAACTCAATCAATGGCAAAAGCTTTGCTTAGACCATCTGCCATTTTAGCCTCTCAGAAGGTTCTGAGCCTCCTCTTTGTTGGTGGAAGTAAATTGGCTATGGCTCCTGACCTCTTTTATTTTTTTTGATGAGTTGTAATTGATATTAGCCAAAACAAACATTTTAAATCCCTGAAAATCCTGCGGATTATCCCCCTTATTTACTCATGTCACCCCACACATGGCTCACAGGCTGTGTCCCAGCAGAGCACATGGAAATGAGGACAAGAGAAAGAAGAACATATACAGAGAGGAAAAGAGAGGGAGAGAGAGAGTGAAATAGAGAACAAAAGAGAGTGAGCGTGGGAGAGCGGATGGAAGGGTGACAGGAATAGAGATGAAGGAAGAATGACAACAAGAAACAAGGGGTGTTAGAAAGAAGCTTTAAGTTCCTGGAAGCTTAAGATTGAAGGAAAAAAATAAAAAGCATGAGATGATGAGGATGTGCCAGTTTGGCCCTTTTGCCCATCCTCCTGGTTCAGCCATCAGTCATGAGCTTAAGGCTGGCCTTCTGTGCTAAATGTACTTATGTAATGCTTCTTTAGGTGAGTCCGGCCAGGGCCCCTTGCACTAATAAATGTGATTACTCACCCCAATCTCTGCTGAGCCTTTTGCATGACACACGCCCACAGGCTCCCATGTGCAGCAAGGCATTGTGGGAGCAGAATGTCATGGCCTCGCTGCACATGTACAGTGATGGGTCAGGGCAGGAGGGGTGGGGAGAAGAGGATAAGCTCATGGGTCAGAGATTCTGCTGCATGCTAGCATGTTTCTCTTACCGATTTTGGGAAACATTAGTAAGAGTCTTTGCTAAGCCCAACCGGTGGTGAAAACCTCTCAGTTATGATTCTGATAAAATAATACAATGCATGATGTTTCTCCACAATTCAGTTTGATTCAGTCCACTTTGATTCAATTTGATTATTTTGGTACAATTCAGATTTATTTAAAAACATACTGAACCGATAAACATGACTTGAGGAGGTATTTACACAGTAGTGGAACATAAACAACAACCTTTATATTGTCAATATGTACTCTATTTTTAAGAGATGTGATTTAAATCTTAATCTGCATACATTATTGAATATTATGAGCACTGACCCGAAAGCATTGTACAAGCTTTGAATATTCATTGGTATGTACGAACAGTAAACAATTTCTCAAATGCTATCAAAATCACACTTGAAATTTTTTTTTTCATTTTATAAGTAATCATACTATATGCAACATTCTTTCAAAAATGCAGAACATTTGGTTTTTAGTTACAGGGGCCTTAAGTATTTTTGTTACTGCACCAATTTTTAGTCAGACAACAGTGCAGTAGTTGCCAGCTAAAGCATAGCTGCTTTCACAGCACATTGTTAAAGACTGCTATTCAACCATAGGTTTTGTCAGTCATGTAGATAGGAAGTGTGTAATGAATTAACACATACATTTATTAATCACCATCGGAATAGCTATGGGAGCTTTTGGTGTTCCCCTCTTCATCCACTAGCAGAGCTCACCCAACAAACAGGTCTGAGACTTTGAGGTTCTTAGGTCCTGGTTTTAGTGTTGTCCTCATGAGAGACTAGTGGTAGCCAAATTAGGAAAGATTTACTATATTTACATATTTGAGATGAAACAGCAGACTTATTACCATTGTTCTAAAACTTACTCATGGTAATCTGAAGTGCTCCAACATGTGATTTCTCAGGAACTGACAGCAATAGTTTTTGTGAAACCTTTTTTATATTTTACTAACAATTATTCCCATTTGTAATATCTTTTGCTGGTAAAATGTGTTGCAGTTTAGGCTACTAATTTGTGACTTCGAAAAGAAATGGATGCGAATATATATCTGTAGCATCAGTTTAACAGATGAATTCTGAAGTATTCAAACTAATCAGGGCAGTCGTGAGTAATATTACAACTCAACTTAAATAAATAAATAACAAATCAACTTAAACATTCTGAAGTTAATGCAGTTGAAAAAACATCTTAAGACTGATGCATTGTTACACCCTTGTTAGTTTGTGTTTGTGCAAAACCTTCCTATGTTTCACCCCTAAGCTCTGCAAAACCTGTGCTCTTCTGATCTATCAGTGTTGCTGCATCATCTTTCCTGGGACTGTTACAGGCTTCTTGCATGTATCAGATGGAGGAGACAGTCTGAGAGTTAATTTTGCATGAGGAAGTCTTGTACTGATGTTATACAATATGTTAAGCAGACTGCAGAGGATATGAATAACCCGTCTTTTTAATGCAATATTTATCAAACATGATACGTACAATATTTTGCCT
Organism: Hydrocynus forskahlii; assembly: GCA_037974365.1. Lineage (NCBI taxonomy): Eukaryota > Metazoa > Chordata > Actinopteri > Characiformes > Alestidae > Hydrocynus > Hydrocynus forskahlii. The sequence continues at coordinate 7,442 of JBBPCX010123141.1, forward strand.
AGGCTGCACTATTTATTGTGCATGTTTCCCCCAGCATTTTATAACTTTGCTTCTGTCTACTCCAACGTCCCAACACGTCAGGATCAGAAAGCCCGTAATGGAGCACGTGCCTCAGCCTAACCCTCTGTCCTGCTTTTCTCTCACTGCCAGGCCTTCCATTATTCACAAGCACTCTCTGGACGCATGTATTTCTGTACACATGCCCTTAGGTGCCTGACAAGAGACAGCTAGTAGAATCTTTGCCTAGTGCTTAAAGTGGTAGCTCAGCAAAAAATCATATTTATATGGTTTTCCCCAAATCCCAAATGTAGTTTATAAGCCAAGACATGGTGGAGGTCTGAAGTATGCTTCTTTCCCTATACGGCTAATTCATACCTAAATCATCATAATCTGTGACTGTGCCTGAATAGGCCTGAAATTGCCACTGTGTGAAATATTGTTATCCATACATATTGAGAAAATATTTATTTTGTTCAATTTTAGCGACATTTTACTTTAAGGAACATATTTGAATTTCATATTTATTTTTTCTCTCTTTTTGGGCCCTCTCTCAGAACTATGGTCTGGAGACGGAAAATCTGAAGACACTGACGCATAAGCTCAATGCCTCTGCCAAGAATCTACAGAACTTCATAACGGGCCGCCGGCGAGGAGGCCACTACGATGGTAGAGCTACGCGCAAGCTCCCCAATGACTTTCTCACCTCTGTGGTGGATCTTATCGCTGCTGCCAAGAGCCTTCTGGCCTGGCTGGACAGGTCAGCCCTGGCCCTCATAGAAATGCACAACCACATCCTGATCAAATTTACACAGGTTTCCTATTACCCCAAAAGTATTTGATCAGCCTAGATGTTTTTGATATTTACATTTTGCTTCTTTAGTTTTGCACTGGAGTTGCAACGCTAATGTAGCTAACTCAAAATGGAAGCTTAAAGTATAGCCCACTAAAAAGGCGCCCAGTAACTCATAGTCCTTGCTGCTGTTGTGCTTAACTATGTGATGTACGCTTGTCTATTTTTTATTAAAAGCTGTATGCTGTGCAGTCACTTTTGAAATTACTTCACAGCTCTACATGGACTGAGGCAAGTGTGTGATGATTCAGGTGCAAAGTGCTACCCAGTGGAATAGAAGATTTTGTAAGATACTGTCCTGCAGTTCCCATGCAATATTAAGGAATCAAAATTTGGATGTCAAACATATTTAACTTAATCTGTGATAAAGTGAAAACTGTGTAAAGTCGATTGTTCAAAGAACCATCCCTTTATTGTTAGTGTGCTAGCACAATGTAAAATCAAAACATTCAGTCACTTGTCCCTCTACCTATGATCTCCCTGCGTCATGTAATTGCTCACTCTAACAGGCTCTGTTATGAAAAGTGTATCAGTGGGGTCATGCACATGGTCATTGAAAGCGCAATTATGTTGATTTCTTCACATAATGTATTGGAGCAATCAGCCGATGAACAAAAGCTGAGCAAAGTTGGGCCTGAAAGGAGCTAGCAAAACAGCTTGTGTTGATCCCTGAAGAGAGTGTTTGTGTGTGTGTGTGTGTGTGTGTGTGTGTGTGTGTGTGTGTGTGTGTGTGTGTGTGTGTGTGTGTGTATGGTAATTTGTCTCTTAGTTCAGCTCTCGGTATTAGACCATTCCATTGGTTCTTCCAGCCAGCAGCACATACTCATAACTCCAGAGAGCAATTAATTTCCTGCTTTATGTCCCTGTATTTTGGCAGGCCTGGGAGGACCTCATTCTCATTCAGTCTCTGTGGATGAGATGCCAGCAGGACATGGCTTCAGGCCATTACTTAGTGCTTCTTACGTCCTCATTATAAACTATGACAAGGGATCCCAGTCATGAATGTCCCGTCCTGTTTGTTCATGTGCTTACGTCCTTGTGTCTAGACACAAACGTCTACAGTTTGTCATCCTAGTACTGTGTTATCTAAATGCATGGGCCCTGAATGCTGGGAAGTACAGTACCACTCTTTGGTTTGGTATAGTTTGTGATATTGCTAATTTTTTTTTATTTTATATGTCATTAGAATATAATTAGCAAAGATTTTGATTTTATAAACTAAATGGCAAAAGGTGTATTCAGTGCTTCAGGTGAATGGATGAATAAGATGTTATTAAATGATGTACAATAATTATCCATTTACATTGTTTTATAATTGATATTTGGGATATGATTTTTAATTTAAAATTGTTTGCAGCCTTGTTCACCATTTTTGACATTTCCAATTTGATTTTTTATTTGTCTATTTACTTCTTGTCAAAGCTTTTTAGATTCCTACTAATTACATGAGAAGTGTTTAAAGTATATCAGCATCCCAATTGGCTTTATACTGACATTACTGAATCTAAACTGTTGAATGGTAATGTAGTTTGAGTAGGGTGCAGGTTGGGAGCTGCTCTGGTGACATAATGACAGTTACAGTGAGATGTGCATGGTCTGTAAGAACATTACTATGCACTGAGCTCTCATCCATCCTCGATGAATATGTGCAGTGGACCAAAAAATCTCTTTTCTCTCAGCCTTTTCTGTTTCTCACTCTTCTTTGCATCTCTCTACACCCCTCACACTCTTGTTCCTCATAGTTCTTGTCTCCCTTTTCCTCTCTTCTTCTATGTTGATCCTTAAACTCGACAGTCTATTCCAAAATGTTGTATATTCTAGATGAATCATAGAAGCTACTATAAATTAATGGAATTTAAAGTCCAGAAGATGTTAGCATGGGAAAATACTGGAAAATTTTACTTTTGGTAACATGCAGTTTAACTGGCTTCATAACAAATAAAGGAATGCTTTGGCATAAATATTTGTTTGCCACATTTGTAGCAAAAGGCTGTTACTAAGTCGTTCCTCATCTGTCCAGCTCTCACAAACTCATAAAATTCACCTCTGCCATTTTTCTTTTTTTTTAACAGTAAACACAGCTGCTGGTAAGAGTGATCTAATGGTTAATTCCAGGTGTTACTTCTTCCTCAGGTCTCCCTTTGCTGCAGTGGCGGACTACTCTCTGACCAGGAATAACGTCATCCAGCTCTGTCTGGAGCTGACAACAATAGTACAACAGGTCAGCCACCAAAGCCACAACAAACCTCACCAAAACCCCAGCCTTCTTACTGTTCACTGTCCAACACGCATCATGTTTGTATTTGTGGTTTTTGACCTCAAAATGCCTCAGCCCTGGAGCTGACGTGATGATGTATTTTAAATCCATGAGGCTGGAGAAGCTTTTTAAAGGCACACTTTTGCAAGGCGGGTGATGTTTTCAGGGCAGCGGATTCAGTGGAAAGGAGGACAGAGATGCTTTTTTTCTCTTGCTCTCAGCTCCATGATCTGGATTCAAGTAGTGTTTCTGCAGCATGGGGCAGTGTGGTCGATGAAGGACCAGCTCCTGTGGGAGAGAACAGATAGAAACTGCTGTCCCAGAACTTTAAGTCTATAAAATAAGGTCATTTTGGAGTGGGTGTATGTGTGTATGTTTGTGAGAGACAGAGAGAGAGAGAGAGAGAGGGAGAGAGAGAGAGAGAGAGAGAGAGTATATATATTTGTCTTTGGTTTACTCACCTTGTGAAAATGGAAGTACCTTTTGTTTTTGGTCTTCATAGATTATTTGAAGGTCCCATGTCAAGGAATAACAATTTTTTCCCTTTTTAAAGTAAAAGAGTAGTGTGATGAGAGTTTCAAAAAGTAAAATGTACTCTTCAGTCCATACAGCTCACTTATGAAAACTGATCTGCAGAGCTGTCGAATCTACTTATTTTAAATTAATTGTGTTTGCGGTGTCATGAAAACCCTCCTGTTCAGCCCACCACAGTTCAGTGCCATAGTGAAGCAATGAGGAATGAGGAAAATTGGAAAATTGGCATAATTGTCCAAATTAAACAAACTGTCGTTTGTGAACAACTGGAAAATATAGTATATAATAATTTATACTACATTTAATTAATATATTAAATATAATGTAATAAAATATAAAATGTAATAAATAAATATAAATAAATGCTTCTTTGTTCCTGTTTTCCAACTGACTGGCATGTTAAAACTGCTTAGCATGCAAAATGTACAAATATTATATAATAGTCCTGATTACTGCATACGTGTAGCCTCATTGTGATGAACAGGCTGTGGGCTGAGGAAGTCTCCCAATATGTTGACTATTAGTCATAAATACAATCCTAAAGTTGGAAAGTGGAATTCCTCCTAGAAAGCAACCACTGACACCCACACATGGTCATGGATAGCTGACGTCTCAGAGTGATGGAAGGAGGCGCAGAGGAGAGGAGGAAATGAGCAGAGGAGAGAGAAGGAGGAAGAAGGGAAGTGTTGTTGCAGAACAGTGTGGGTGGACTGACTCACCACTCACTGCTGTCTGAGAGGGAGAGATAGCTCAGCTGCCTCCAGCACTTCAGCCAAGGTTTGGTTGTAGGACATGCAGCTTTAGCACGATGCACACACTGCATTCACCTACTTCACCTGCTTCCTCTACTAACTAATAAATATTTTCCTGTAGGCTAGAAGAGCGTCTTACTCTATGATTCTTGATCTTGTTTTAAATACAATGAAAATGCTCTTGAGATTTAGGTTTGTATATGTTATTCATGCAGGAATGTATTAATTTCAATCAATTTAATTCAGCATATTGCTTTTAAAATGTTTAAATTTAGCAAGATTGCTTCTAATAAATAAAAAAAATAACAGATACCCCTCATGAAATGATCACAAACACTGACATTTTATCAGAAACATTTATCATATAGGTGCATTTTGAATATTTATAGTTCGTCTGTGGCTGCACAGTTTATCAACCACTCCCTACTCCATCCATTAAAGGAAAGGAACACCGTAGGATGTGATGGACAATATGAGGTATAATTAAGATGATGTATCAGTCCGAGCACAGCATAGAAGTGGCATGTTAGTGTGTTTGTGTGTGTGTGTGTGTGGCACTGGCATGTGTAGAGTTATAGAATAGCCGGAATTTTTAAAAATTTTAGCACTGCTTCTGGCTTGAGAATAGTCTGCTGTCCAAAATATAAGGACTACATGATAACAGACAAACTGTGGACAAAGACCTCTGCAAAGTGAGTAAATGGAAGTAAGTAAAATGGAAAATGGTATTTCAATTATTTTAACATTTGCATTTAAACAGTTAATTTTAAAATCAAATACTATGCTTAGTGTTGTGTTTATTCCCAATGTAGATTTCAGTCATCTTATATGGTTATTTATAATCTGATGATAAAAAAAATTATAATAATAAAGCCAGTTTTAAATGTTGTGTTATTGCACGCATTAAATATGTTACGCCTTGATTTTTTTCCATGGAACAATTGTAATGTAAAATGTTTTTCCCTCTCTCTTTCTCTCTATGTGTCTGTCTGTGTGTGTGTGTGTCTCTCTCTCTCTCTCTCTCTCTCTCTCTCTCTCTCTCTCTCTCTCTCTCTCTCGTTGCAGAAAAGCATTGTATATGATACAGAGAATAACATACTCCATGTGGTAAGAGAATTCTCCATGTGCTAACTTGTGTATGTGTGAGTGAGTGTACAATTTTTAGAGTGTTGCAGATTGTCTGTTCCACACTTCTGCAGCTGCCTTCCTGCTATAAATATCAAGACAAGAGAGAGGCAGATAAAGAGAACGTGAGAGAGGGAGCTTCAGCTGCAGCACCAAGAACACTCCTGCTAATGATGCACACACTTCTGTATTGCAGTAATGTTCTGACAAACTGAAAAACCTAAACATTCAGGACTACTGAATCCATGCACAATAATAGAGCTACAAGGATAAAAATACGGGAGCCGGAGAACAGCCTGATGGCAGTGGCTCATGAGTCAGATACGTCATTAGAGAGTGCTGTAATGCAGACAGGCTCATCTGACCACATGATTGCATGGTCACATGATTACATCACACGACATCAACAACGTCCCCATGGTCTCGCCACAGATGGTGTTTACGGGACGTCCCAGTGATCACACAATCTAACGCTCAGCATATTGCTGCCCAGCAGCGGCATATGAATAACAGTTCTTTGGCTAGGCTAGATGTTGTAAACCTTGATTTTTCTTTTCACTTTTTGAGAACACCAGCTGTGCTGTATATCTTATGATGAACGGATCAACAGAAATTTTCCAGAACTACATGGAATAAAATCTAGTTACATGAATCTACTGTAATAGTGAGACACATTTTCCACCATCTCTTGTAAACCATTTCAGAGACATAATGTCTTGTCTTGTTTGAATGCATCAGTATGTATTCATCTCTATTCATACATTACTGCACTGAAGGCAAGACGTTTGCACAACATATTGTGAAGTGAGTGAACTGAGACTGACCTAAAAGCACCTGATGCTGTTTGGTTGTGTTGAAGTGCAGAAAATAAGGTCTCACACACACCCTAATTTTCTTTCTTTTCCCCTCCCTCAATCCTACACCCATTCATTTCTCTTACTCTTTCTTTACAGTGTAAGACTCTATCAGGGGTGTGTGACCACATCATCATGCTGTCCTCAGACCCTATGGTGTCCCAGGCAGCTCATCTCGAAGTGGTGCATCTGGACAACATCAAATCCACTGAGGGCCTGGTGGGTGTGGCTGCGTTTTTGCATTATTGTAAATGACATACCAGGGATGTTCAGATCAGGTCCTGAAAAGCTGTAATCCAGCAAAGGCTGATGATCTCCCAGTTGCAAGGACATTCCTAGCACAACTGAATTGGTCTGAAATCTCTGTTAAGCCCTTTTTAGACTATATCAGTAAAATGGCATTGTGTGAGATACTCAAATCACAGATGCTCATACCTAATTTGTGTAAACATTGCTGACAAAAGTATTGAAAACATTTAGGTTGCTTTTGGCTATATATATATATATTTCTGAAGTAAAAGTACCTCCTACAGTGCCAGACAATACATAAGTATGTCCATTTGAAATTGCTTGTTAGTTACCTTAACTTTGTCATGATCAGTTGATCTTTAAAATGTGTCTGAAAAGGACAGTGTGGCCTACTTAGAGCAGCATGAGAAGCTCTGAGTGGCCGGATGTGTTTGAATAGAGACAAAAGCTGAACAATTACTGAGCAGAACGTGACCAGCACAACATGCTACTGTTCCCCCTGCACATCAAGGATGCTAGTGGTCATGCAAGCTTGAGGCATAAACACTCTCACCTGAATATATATATATGCGCACTCGTTACAACTCACTGAAATCTGGAAAGAGTTGCATAAAATAAATCTTCACACTCTTGTGCTCTTTTTTCTTTCTCCTTTCTTGCTATGATAAATCTTGTGTATCAAAGGCTATTTGAGTGTATGTATCTGACAGCCAGGTGCTTTGAATGGGAGTAGTACTGTTCAGTGTGCGTGTCTGCATAACCGGGGTTTGCAGGCAATGCTTCTAAATTGTCCATCCCCTTCCCCCAGGGCATGTACATCAAGTCGACATATGATGGACTACATGTGATCACAGGAACTACAGAGGGAGTAAGAGGCCATTTTCATCATTTTAATAGAGGAAAAACTGCATGACACCCTCAGGAATTAGTGTGTAGAGTTATATGTAATCCACCTTTTCTCTCCACTATTGTCCTTTTCCAGTCTGTCTCTTTCTGACTTTTTCCATCTGTTATTTACTCTCCTCTCTCTTCTCTTCCTCCACCTTTCACGATTTCCCTCACTCTCTCTATTGCGCTTGCTCTCTTTCTCCTCTGTGATTCATGCTTCCATTCTTTACATTTCTCTCTCTGCTCTGTCTCTTTCTTGCAGTCCCCCGCTGACCGCTGCAAGAAAATTCATGCTGGCGATGAGGTCATTCAGGTCAATCATCAGACTGTGGTGCGTGCAATATGTGTGATTATCACTGTATTTTTGCTCCCCAGCATTTGTTTCACAGCCACACATGCGCTTAGCCCTAGACCAATATCTATGCTCAGGTTCTTCAGCAGCATTTCAGAGTCATCACAACTGTGGTGTAGGTCTTTATGTTGGAAGCGTACATTTGTAAATCTCATCCTTCACAATGATTCACTTTAATGACACTGATTCAATTAAATGATTCAGTGCTGCATTACATCTCAAATGTCATCATGATTAAGTTTGATTATTTAGGTCAAATTCAATACTTCTTCCAACATCAGATTAAATCAATCAACAATGTCTTGACAGACATCAATGTTGTCAGTGCCATGGCACTCTAATCTCTTCTCCTTACAAGCATTTTCCAATGCCCCAGTTTAAACCAAGCACTGACTGAGGGTGGCTTGGTTACACTTTGAATCAACCAAGACCTGATGTGGATACTCACAAGTGTACTGTACACTGTATATCGAGAGTTGTTGGACAAAGGCAGCGAACTCAGGTTGTCATGGCTACTGGGAGGCTAACAATGAACTGCTGCAAGACAAACGGGTCCAGTACCTCGACCATACTGCAATATTCCAGTAGAAGCCACCTTCTGCAAGAGCTCCATCAGCATTAAAGCCCACTGCAAATGTTGCTCAGGAGTGTGGCTGACCCTCGGGAGGAGAACCCTCTTTAGCTTATTATACTCTAACTGTGAGTTGAGAGAGTTTGAGCGGCAACTTGCAACTCCTAGGTAGGGAGATGGTGGAACACTCATTCCTTCTTGAACTAATCATCATTCTTGAGCCGGTCTTTCAAAAAACTCCACAAAGGATGGTCCAGGTCATTTTTGTGAGGCTGGCCGCAATAGGTGCTAGTTGCAGCAGGCTCTGGATGATATGATGGTTCTCCTCCTGGCCCTTGGCCAGGCATTCAAAGGGGGCCATCTGCTCCTGTCCCTGGAGCCGCATGAGGGCCTGGTGTAGTTTTTGCTGGAAGATGCAAAGGAAATCCTGGATCAACAGGAAACACATAAGGCAGGTATCAGGAACCACAATAATTTTTATTTCTCTATACATGTATTTTTTCTCTTTAGATTTTTTATTTTGACTACGCACACACACACACACACACACACACACACAAACGCATTATTATTGCGTTGGCGCATTATTTACTCAGTGCCCAGCATTTTTATTTATTTATTTATTTATTTATTTATTTTAACACTATACAGCCTGATTAACACTTGTTATGTTTCCATACTTTGTATTTAACCATGTATATATGGCACTGAAGAACCAGTTTTGATATTCCTTAATGTGTATAAGAGTGAGTGTGTGTGTGTGTGTGTGTGTGTGTGTGTGTGTGTGTGTGTGTTTAAAAGACTTCCTAATGTAAAGGTTGTAGACCAATGAAAGACTCGTGGCTTTTTTTGGCTTAAGACTCTTATTTTGAAGAGTGAATGTGCTGTGCCTGTGCAGGTGGGCTGGCAGTTAAAGAACTTGGTGAATTCTTTGCGTGGTGATCCTGCTGGGGTGTCCTTGACACTGAAGAAGCGGCCCCAGAGCACTCTCACCTCTGCCCCTGCCTTGCTGAAAAACATGAGATGGAAGCCCCTTGCCCTGCAGGTACAACTGGATATTTGTGTGTGTGAGTCAGAATAAATGTAAGCATTGTTTAAGTGGCATGAATGAACTGATGATCCATGGCAGCAAAGCCCCCATGCTGAGGGATGCACTGCATTAAAAGCTGTCTCTCTGCCCTGAGGGCTCTGACCAACCGGAGCGCATGGCAAATCTCAACCCCTCCTCGTCCTCCTCCCCCTTCCTTTCTTTCATCTGCCGCTCATCCTTTTCTGTTCACTCCCTTTTCTACATGTATGACTTACAAACCATGTTCAGCCACTGACAGGTAAATAACACAGATTATCTCATCATAATGGCACCTGTCAAAAGGTGGGATGTTTAGCAGTTCTTGCAGTTGTGTTGAAAGCAATAAACATGGGCAAGTATCCGATCGACTTTCACAGGAGCCATATTGTGATGGCAAGTTTACTGAGTCAGAGGATCTTGAAAACAGCAAGTCTTGTGTGGTGTTCCTGGTATGCAGTGGATAATGCATATCAGATGTGGTCCAAGGAGTCACAACCAGTGAACTGGCAATAGGATCATCGATGTCCAAGGCAAACTGATGCAAGAAGGAAACGACTCTGGTCTGATTCCACAGAAAAACTGGTCGGAGTGCCCATACTGACCCTGTCCATAGCCAAATCAGAATTGGACCATAGGTAATGGAAAACAGTCTGATCTGATGAATTACATTTTCTTTTACATCATGTGGACAGTTGGGTAGGCATGTATCACTTACCTGGGGAAGAGGATGTATTAGGGAAAGTAAGCAACCAAACAGCGTGCTTCCCTGGCCAATGTTCTGCTGGGAACCCTTGGGTCCTGGCATTCATGTGGATGTTACATTGACACATAGCATCTACATAAACATTGTTGTTTACAGTGGCAACAGCATTCCCTAAAGGCAGTGGTTTCTTTCACCAGGACAATGCACCCTAAAACACTGTAAAAACTGATTAGGAATTGTTTGATAAACATGACATAGACTTGGTGTTGGTTTCCAATTTCTTAAGATCTCAATCTGATCAGGCATCTACAGGATGTTCTGGACAAACTAGTCCAATCAGTTCAAGCCCAACTTACAGGGTTTAAATGACTGGCAACATGTGGGGGCCCTGCACAGTCATAGGGACGTAAACCTGTGACAGTGTGCAGGACTGTTTAAACTGGCTCATTTCTACATAGACACAACGGCATATACACAAACAGTGCATGTTATCTGAGATCTCACTGGATTTTTCCTTTTATTTGTCAGCTCTTCTCTTCATTCAGAGCCATAAATATTAGCTTCAAGAACATTTGTGTCAATGAAATGGTAATTCTAGTTCTATAGCTTTTTACAGAAGGATTTCCTGTGATATTGCTTATATCTACAATTGTAATAGATTCAGTACATGTTTTGATTAAATAGAATAATGAGATTTTTATCATCTGTTCTGTAAAATCTCTCTCTGGAATGTTTTGACAAAGAAATAAACATTACTATTTTAATATCATCAAAAGGCCAAATTTTTAAATATGCAAATGTAGATATATACATGTGTCTTGTTTGCATATCTACATTTTTTTAACGAAACCTAGTAATCAACTGACCAAGATTCACTGTGATAACTGTTGTGTTAAAAATGTCTCAATTCACCTGTAGTTTCTTGCTTTAAAAATAAAAGTTTGTGAAGTGATGTGAAAGGTTCCCCAAAAACCTTTTCATGGATTGTTCGTTTTCTGCACAAATGTGAAGTTTAGAGAACCTCCATATGATGTAAAAATTCCGTACTGGTTTTTATTTTTATGAACTTTTTTGTTCATAAAAAATATATGGGAGAGGTTTGTTGTGAAACAGCTGTAAGAAGAGAGAGAAGAGGAAAATGAGATGAGAAAGAGAAGGATAATGACAGCAGTTATAAATCTGTTTCATCATTCACTGAGACACTTTCCAGGACAGCATGTTGCTATGACTACACATATGTGAATATTTACTTTCTCACTTCTCCTCTCTGTTAGGTAGCAGTCTGTGTAAATGCTAAACCTTAGCACTGCTCTTGCTCTTCCTCTTGTACAGCCCATCATCCCCCCGAGCCCCAGCAGCAGTGCAGCCACACCCTCCAGCACTCTCAGCACACCATCTAGACGGGACAGCTGTGCCCTGCAGGACCTCTACATCCCTCCACCACCCAACGAGCCATATACACCCAGGTACACCCATACACAATGACACCCTGCAAATCTACAGCACATTACTGCTTCACCAGTGAAAAACAGAACTAGCTACAAATTTGGAATCCGTTTTTTTTCCAAAGTTGGTTTGGTCGTAGATCTGTAGATATAGTGATTATAATGTGCTAGTCCTGTGCAACTTCACAAGTTTAAAATATATAGCTTTAAAAAAGGAGAGCTGCAAAGAGCTGGGTGAAAAAATAACTTTAATAAATGTTAACTTTAATAAATGTATTCAGAATGTGGAACAGGGCTGTACAGTATATGATTCAAAAATAACTAATAACCTAGAATGCTGAGTGGCGTTAACACTGCATAATATATATATAATACAAAGTTAGATAAAAATAAAAAAAACTATAAAATTAGTATGATTTAAAAAGTGAAGCCTAAATACATGTGAAAGGCAGGTAATTTGAAAGAATGCTTACAATTACAGTGCTGTACTCAACATATAAAATATATACAGCACCTAGAAAGACCTTTGTCTAATCTGTCATATTTAAATCTGCACTGTTTAAGCTGTTTTATTTATATATATATATATATATATATATATATATATATGTGTGTGTGTGTGTGTGTGTGTGTGTGTGTGTGTGTGTG
>JBBPCX010123187.1:0-19733 GCA_037974365.1 Hydrocynus forskahlii
AAATGCCTATTTTTGTAGTTTAAACCCTAAATATACTCCCATAACACTTTAATTTCATTTTAATAAATTAATTTCTATAAATCACAGAAAAAATTACACATTACAAATTTAATGCTGATTTATCGCATCACGTGACTTTAACCCCGTCCGGTGTTCTGTAGAAACATGTTACCCCTTGAGATATGCTACCATGCTGTGCCCTCTGCACGTGTGCAGTTCCAAAGTCTTGGTATTCAGTGCCACACTCATAAATCTGTGCTACCTCGGGACGCTGGCAGCTGTATAAACTTCAAGGAAGCATTTTTCCACAGGGAATCGATAGACTCCTATTGTAGCATTTTTTGACAAGGCAGCATAAATCGTCAGAACACCCTGCTTCACGGTGGCATTTCTCAGTATTAGTACCTGAGTGTATGAACTGGCTCTATGCCCCTCTAAAGATCTACCTTCTCATTTAAATTTATATAAATGTGTATATGTGTGTGTGTGTGCCCTGCGATAAACAAGGGCATCACCACAAAAAGGAGGCAAAAATGCAAATGCACAAGCAAACACTGGATTGTGGTTTTAATCACCAAGTACGGAGAATCATTTTAACTGAAATATTTTCTTTGATACTGTCAATAAATAAGCATTTATTACTGAAAGATCTGAACATGAGAAGCACACAGTGTTTTCAGACTGCTGGTACAGCCTCTCTCCATTCCTGTAAAACTGAAAATCCTGAACACTGATCTCATGGTTATGGCAGTTCAGTCTGTGATAACTGCCACAGCTGTAAGGTTCAGATGAGTGTGTCTTCCATGAGTGCCACTGAATACAGAATATACTTCACAGGCAGGTTTCATTACAGTATACACTGTATTAACAAAAGTACTGGGACACGCCTGTTTTTCACGGTTTGGACTAGGCCCTTTATTTCCAGTAAAGAGCAAGCATAATGCTTCAGCATACCAAGACGTTTTGGACATCATCATGCTTTCAACTTTGTGGACACAGCTTGTGGAAGGCCCTTTTCTGTTCCAGGAAGACAAAGCAAGGACACAAGGTGCACAAAGCGGAATGGAGATTGCGAGCCAGGCCTTTTCATTCAACATTGTTTTCTGAGCTCATTAAGGCTCTACAGAATGGATGGGCACAAATTCCCATAGAAACACTCCAAAATCTTGGGAAAAGCCTTCTAAGAAAAGTGGCTACTGTTATAGCTGCAAAGGGGGGACCAATTCCATATTAAAGTCTATGTTTTAAATGCAATGTAATTAAAGTCCCTAGTGAGTAATGATCAGGCATCCCAATACTTCTGTCAATTTAGTGTACCATGTACACAACTAGTGGAAAAGTAACTGCTTTTCTGCCACTATCAAGCAGAGAATACATGACTACCTGATGACAAGAGACCCACACAGAGCAGTGTGTCCCTGTTTTATAAGTAGCCCACACACAAAAAAGTGATACACTGAATTAACTAAATTCATTTATGAACATAATTTTCTCATGCATCAACAATTTTCAGAAAACCAAAGAAAATGAAAGGACCAAGATTGTGTCACTATTTGTTATTTAGAGTTATTCTGTTACTTAAATGAAACACATTTAGTGCCTTTTCTGTGCATGGGGTTTCTCCTCATGACGTCAACTGATGCCTCCTAATAGTGAGTTAACTGAACACCATGCCTTTTTATCTGCACTACTATGCTCCTCCAAGGCCCATGCAGCTATGCTCCAGTTTATGTATTTGTATGACTTTTCTATGTAACATACTTTTTTTATAATTTACTTGGATACATACAGCAAGTCAAACCAATAGGATGATGTAACTAGAAGAGGGGTGCGCATATTGATATCCGAGCCCTCCCACTCCAATGTACACATGTAGCTCCCCTTTCTTCAGGACCAGAACCCCTACTTCTGCAGCTCCTTCATCCTATTTAGTGCAGAGCCTGCCTGGAACCATTCAATCTGCGTCTCGTTGAATGTATGATTCAACTCAATAGATTCCTTGCTGCCATCACTGTGCTTGAGAATGGCCTGCAAATGCTAGAGGCACAGAAAAAAGAAAAAAGGGCAAGTCCATAAGAGCATTTCTTTAAAGCTTGTTCTGATTACAAAAACAAAACCAAAACATGCATGTTAATACTAACAGAGAGAATGGGGAGTGAAATAATTTACAAAACAGGCATGGCAAAGTAAAGTGAATCTCTAATCAGAGACAAAGCAAATTATGGAAAGATGAAGGCTTGATGAAACCATTCCTCACCTTTCCTGGGGCAAAAGTCTTGAGGCCTGTGATGGATATTTTGTCATCTGGGCGAATTTTGTCATAATCAGCAGGGTTGGCAAAGGTCAGTGGGAGCAGGCCTTGCTTTTTCAAGTTTGTTTCTGTTAAGAGATGTGAGATGTTAAGCTTCATCCGAAAATATGTAAACGTTAGGCTTGTCACGATTATTACAAAATCGCAATCTTTTTTCCACAGTTTCAGCACCGTTCGAAATGTGTTTACATCACAATAGAATGTGACAGGGTATGCTTTCATCTGTTGGACTGAGAATGAGAGCCAGCTAATGGTGATAAGATGATCACAGTCAACAAGGAGTGGGGCGCGTATATAAGGGAGTTGTGCTGGCGCAGAGGTGGTCAGTGTTATCAGCTACAAGGCAGGAAATATTCGGCAATCCTTCTCTTCTACTGCAGACTCCAGCCCCAAGGATCACCCATGATCCGTGTAAAAGAGAGTGGGTATCCTCGGACTGGGTCCACGCTTCTAGAACATACTTGCTGCCACCTCACCTGCCTGCACTTCCTCGTTCACCACTGTCTTCCTGCACCTTCTCTCCTTCCTCACTACAAACAGTGGACACTCACTGTAAATAAACAGTATCGTGCACCGTGCTCCTCTCGTCTGTGTGTCTGTTCTCATGCCCATGGCACCTGGGAGTGCCACTATATACAGACACATACACACAGAGGTCAATGGTATGCCAAAAAAAAAACGCTTTGCTTGCCAATTTTGCTTTAGTTGCAAGATAATCAAATTTTTAGTACATTACAGAACAAATTCCTTTACCATCCCAGCTGGATTAGTTATTATTCCAGCTATCTAGCTAGCATATTTGCTATACAAAATATACTAACAATTTACTGCACTGTTTGTGAAGCTTCAGTTCCCAGCATCACACAATGTTCTTCTGTTCAGCTTTTGTACAACATGCTAATGGGACTAAACTCCGGTAAAGACTCTAGGCTTGACTCAGACTGGCACCCCACAGATTCAAGATTTAAGACTGTCATCAGCTGTAAGCTACTAAGTATCGACAGATAGCAAGTGCACTAATTTATGGGACATAAACAACAGCCAGTAGTCAAATAATAAACACCAAACTTACTGCGCTGAACAAAGTTTTGAGGAAGGAGAGGCAAAGGATAGTAACATCTGCACTTGTTTTAGTTACAGAATTGAATATTATATTGAGATCAACAGTCAAGCCTCAAGTGAAATTTTACATATGAGTCTGACTAAAATCTGTAATATGTATTATAAATACTACATAGTTTAATTAACGGGTTTGGCTTCTGTGTCAAATTAGCAGGTTTTCTGCAGGTACCTGAGGATGCTGCCAGAAGAGATTAGGTCAGAAAGCACTGTTTCTTTTAACAGAATTTATAGAAACAGTAATGGGTTTAATAAATGTGTGCAAACAGTGCAACCTCTTTAGGTGATTTCAAAACACACTCACCATGGATTCTGGCAAAGCTCTTGACAATGATAGCCCTGCCTCCCAGATGTCTTGGTTCCAGTGCAGCATGTTCTCTGCTGGAGCCCTCACCGTAGTTCTCATCTCCTACCACAACCCATGAAAGGCCATTCTTCTACAAGGGGGACCAGTAATTAAAATTATATTACATCATTAACTATAGATGCTATAGGATACGCCTATATCTGCTAGGTAATATGAATAAATGTAATTCTTATTTCATTCACTTTTTCTAAAACCAAGAAAGTGAGAAAATTATGAGACTGGTCAATTTGTCACCTTATAATCACGAGCCACATCGGGCACAGCACCATACTCGCCAGTCAACTGGTTACGGATCTTATTAACAGCGTCATTTTCAATGTTGACAGCTCCAATAAGAAGATTATTGGAAATGTTGTCCAGATGACCACGGAATTTCAGCCAGGGTCCAGCGGCACTGATATGGTCTGTGGTGCATTTGCCCCTCACCTGAGGAAAATAACAGAGGTTACAGTTGACCTAGAGATGGGTGGAATCCAAACTCAGTAAATAAGGAAGCAAAGTGACATTTGGCAGACATCCTTAGCGAGACTTCCAATCAAGAGTTACAGGGACAGACTCCTGGAGCAACTGAGGGTTAAGTGTCTTGCTCAAGGACACAGTGGTAGAAAGTGGGGTTTCAACCAGCAACTGTTTGGCCATTGGGTTCATAGGAAAGTTTTTTTACCCACTAGTCTACTACCACACAAATTCAAATAGTAAAAAAAATAGTGACTCTTCTCCACTGTACCTTTACGAGGACTTGCAGGTCCTCCAGGTCTTTACCATTCCACTTGTCGAAGGGCTCCAGCAATTGCAGCCTATTGCTCTGTGGGTTGACATCCACGCGGAGGCCAGACCCGTCAGTTGGGGGGTGCTGGTATGTGTCCTGCCCTGGGTCAAAGTCACGGGCGGGCAGCTCATCTCCAGTTGGGGGCTCCAGTTTAAATCTCTCTCCATTTGGGGCTGTGAGAAAGTCTGTCTCAGGGTTGAATTTCAGGGTGCCCGCAATGGCAAAGGCAGTGACGACCTGCACAGCAAACAGTGAGAAGTGAAAAGAAACAATTGTTACTCAAATATAGATGTTGCGTTATTAAAATATAACGCCACATGTGTCCATTCTGCACAAACTGCAATGCACTACACTGCAGTACAATACAATGTACAGAGAAGGAATATGGTTTCAATTGCTGCATTACATGAGAAATATAAAAAACATCTGTCATATTGCAACCACCCGTATTCAGTAACCACAGAGTAACTTCTGTTTCTATTCTAAGGGATACAGTGTAAATTACTTTTTATTCATGGAGCACTGAATAATTAGTCATTGTTCTGATACGTTAAGAAAAAAAAAATTAATGCAAGTAAACCTTCAAGTTCTGATATCATTAGTGACACCATCAGCCAAGTACCTCTGGAGATGTGACAAATGCATGGGTGGCAGGGTTGGCATCATTTCTCGCAGTGAAGTTTCTGTTAAAGGAGGTGACGATAGTGTTCTTCTCTCCCTTCTTAACATCACGTCTAAAGAAACAAGAGGATTCTTTTTAAATGATACAAACCCCATCTATAAATTGGGGAAAAAAGGTTCTGTCTGGTGTTACCTGTCCCACTGTCCAATGCATGGACCACAGGCATTGGCCAAGACGACACCTCCAACATCGCTTAAGATTTTTGCCTACAACCAGATCAGCAGATTCCAAACATCATTTAACTGTCCCTGTTGACTTACTCGCTCACTGAACTTCCACTGAATAGGTACAGAGCACTGATAGTGAGCAAGTGCTACTAGGTGAATGAAAGAACATGCACTACAATGTCCTTATTTGGTTACTGCATAGACGTCCATCATAAGATGGAGCTCACTTTCAAACAAACTCACATAACCATCTCTCTCAATAGTGGCACGGATTTGCTCAGAGCCAGGAGTGACTGTGAATTTGGCCTTGCATTTAAGTCCCTTGTCCAAAGCTTGCTTGGCCAGCGAGGCAGCTCTACCCATGTCCTCATAACTTGAGTTAGTACAGCTTCCAATCAGACCTGAGAAGAGAAGGAAAGGCACATCTCATTCATAATCATGCATTTCTTGTGAAAGATTATACAATGCACACAGCATTTTAATTAACAATAATGATAAGATTTCTGACATAAATATATTTATTGGTCTTTAGACGTTCAAATTTAATCACAAAAACATGTCACTTGATATTCTGTACTTTCCATTACCTCCAAAAAACAAAAATTCTGAAGCCACCATACAGTGAATTTGTACATATATGAGACATACTAGTAAAAGTAAAAAGCCCAGTGTTTGTGTCCTGTGATCAGTGATCCACTAATATAGCAACAATGATTCATAGAGACATTCACTAGTGTGAGGGATTTGTATTTGTGAGAGGCAGTTTAAATGTCCACTCAAAATTATACTGAGAGTAAAGTGAAGATATTTGGCGAAAGTGCAGATACAATGCATTTATTGTAAGCCTGTACAACTGAGTTGTACAGTCTTACAATACATAATGCATTGCATTACAGATTGTCTTTTATACATTGTAGTACAGTATGTAGTACAGTACAGTTTTTGAAATTAAATTATTAAAACTATTAACCAACTTTTTTTTTTTACATATTAACAATGACCACAGTAGTACAATGAAAACTTCTTAATTACAGCAGAAATAGCTAATGAATATACATTTGATGTTCTGTCAACAGATTTATAAATAATGTAATGGGAACAGTACATTCTGGCTCTTAGTAGCACGGCTGGTGTTGGTGATGATTTATCTATCTGACCAGAGTGTAAATTTCAAGGTATCTCCTAAAAAATGTGTATGACATTTTGATAGCCTAAATCACCTTAAGTAACAATAAGCTGGGTCTCTATAATGCACTTGAACATTTAAAAAGTGAGGTGCCTATACAATACTAATGATATGTGCATGAACCATTTGTGTAATGTTCAATAAATCTAGCCAACCAGCAAATAATGGACGACTGGAGACCCCATTATAAACACAAACGTCTTTTTACTCATGTTTCTTGTATTGTGTACAACAGCATCTCTCATGGCGTGCCAAGACACATCACGTTATTCATGCATTATGGGAAATGTAGTTATTCTAATGAACTTCAGCATTCTTTCACGTTCTCAGTATCAAGTAACTCATTATGTAACTCCATTAACTACATATACATACAGGCTGTATCATGCCACAGCGATGAGCTGACAGTAGATCCAAAAGGTAGTCCTTATGCCAATTGATCCAGAAATTTGTCATGAGCTGTTGCCTGTATCGCCATCTCCTGGTCATCTCCTCCCTGTTCAGATTTGTGTTCCCACCATCAGTTGGAAGATGCTTGGGTGGCAGAAAAGTGAGTCTTTTCCCCACAAGGAAATGAGCAGGTGTCAGTGGCGACGGTTCATCCAGGTCATGGCTGACAAAGGTAAGTGGCCTAGAGTTCACAGTGGCCTCCACCTCTGTCAGGATGGTGATCAGTTCTGGACCAGCAAAGTCAACGCCTGTCACTCCAAATGGAGGGGATTCTGTGATTCTGTCACAGGGCAATGGAGCAGTAACCTGTTGCACAGGCTTCGCTTTGAATCTTCTGCACACGACACCTTGATAGAACACATTTTACTAACTGTCTCCCTCTCATTATCCAATGTCTATCTCTTATCTGCATTAGTGTGTCTCGCATGCCTGCATGCATCAGGTTCTCATGGCCGTACTGAACAAACAGTTCACAGTATCTGTTCTTTGCAGACCTAAAACTGAAATCTGAGTGCTGAAACCCGCCTCCAATACACATCAGTCCATCCTCATCCAGGAATGGCCTAAGCTCCTTGACCTTTGAGTCTTTGGCTAAAGCTTTCTCTGCTTTCAGAGCAGTGACCTCTTGACTGAAGCTCTGGTGCTGCATTAATTTTATCCAGTACTTCGCTCCCTGCAACAACTCCTCTGCACTCAACTCTCCTGTTCTCTTTATGGCTAAGCGTGTGTTGTCTGTAAATCTTTTGATCCAGGCTGTTATTCATACAGTCTTCAGTTTACTATATCTGTGTAGGTCTAACACTGGTTCTGATATGTCACATTCTTCGCTGCTAAACTGTACTGTCACATGCTCACTTGTCGTTCTTCTTCAGCCATGTTGTCTCCTTCTAGGCAGTCATTGGCCTCTGCTTGCTCAGATGAAGTGAGGAACACAGGCCCTTTCCACCACAGACAACTCTGACTCAGGCTTACCACTGTCTGGCCACGTCTGGGTAGATCAGCTGGATTTTCCTTTCCTTTACAGTGGGACCATGATGCTGGGTCAGTCAGGGATTGGATTTCTGTGACTCAATTGGCAACGAACTGTTTCCACTTCTGCACTGAGCTGTGAATCCAGTGTAGCACTATCATGGAATCTGTCCACATGCGAAGTTGATGGGATTCCAATTTCAACAGATTTATCAAGTTTCTTCCAAGACGTGCTCCCATCATCGCCCCCATTAGCTCCAAACAGGGCAGCGTCATTTTCTTTAAAGGGGCTACTCTAGATTTCGAGGCTACAAAGCAAGCAGCCATCCTTCCAACCTTTTATTCCCACTATAAGTAAGCCATGGCACTGTATGCCTTCTCACTTGCATCGCAAGACACATGGAGTTTTGATGTTCTACCACTTGTGTCATCCCTTTCTCCATACCAGCGTGGTATAGAGATCTGGTGAATCAGTGGAAGTTCAGAGCACCAGCTGTCCCACTCTTGACTCATGTCAGGCAGCAGCTCCTCATCCCAGCTCAGTCCTCTCTCCCACATCTCCTGAAGCAGGCATTTGACCCTTATGGTGAAAGGTGTTAGGAACCCACAATGGGGTCAAAGATGCTAGCAGAGTGTTGCAGAACACTCCTCTTTGTGCTCTTCAATAGTTTTTCGAGCAAAGGTCTCAAATCAAACAGAAAGTCATTAGTCTGAGTCCTCCACACTAAGCCAAGTACCTTCAGCACTGCTCCGTGAGCTTCTGGCTCTGTAGTGGGGCCAAAGGGCATCTCCTCCCACCTTTCTTTCAATGCTGTAGAGTTCGTCGTCCACTTACACAAGTTCATGCCAGCAGCAAACATGGTTTTCTTTGCAGCGGTCGTAACAGAGACTGCCTCTTCCACATCGCAGACACTGAAAAAAAAAAAAATCATCGACATACGTTTCCTTCATAAACTGTACGACACGTGTCTGCTCTTCGTACTGCCGGAGATGTTTTCTCACTGTGGCAGCTGAAAGGAATGGGCTTGAAGAGACGGCAAACCCCACCCTTGTCATTCTCAACACGCGCAGCTTCACACCAGCATCTTCGCACCAGCATCTTCCTTTGGTGGGGCAGTGAGTCACAGAAATCTCACCGCATCTCTGTCCTTCTCAACAAGAGAAATTTGTAAAAATGCTTTCTTGATATCTGCCATGAATGCAATTTCATGCAGTCTGAATCTGATCAGTATGCCAAGCAGATCTGGGTTAAGGTTCGGACCGGTCAGCAGACAGTTGTTCAGTGATGGACGGCAATCTTCATGTGACGAAGGACTCTGCAGGAGTTGTGTTGTGGCTCCTCGAATTGCTCTGCATTTCTTGATGAATCTGTCCAGCTGCTCATTCATTTCTTCTTTGTTTGCTGACTAGGCTCCCGGGTTTCGGGACCAAGCATTGTTCACAAAATCTAGACAACCAGCAAATAATGGACCACTGGAGAGCCCCTTATAAATATGAATGTCTTTTTACCCGTTTTCCTTGTATTGTGTATAACAGCATCTCTCATGGCATGCCAAGACACGTCACGTTACGTTATTCATGCATTATAGGAAATGTAGTTATTCTAATGAACTTCAGCATTCTTTCACGTTCTCAGTATCAAAAAACTCATTACATAACTCCATTAACTACATATACATAATGTCAGTAATAATCAATCATATTTTAAATCCGTAAATCAAAATTTTCCCTTTAAGTGCCATAACAATAAACAACATTTTAATTAACCAAAGTTAAAACACGTAGAGCAAATTGTTAGAGCAGTTTTTTTTACTGTCATGTAAGAAACTAGACAGAATAAGAAATTTTAAAATGTTTAAAACAAATATTGAACGTTTCATTTGACATCCAGATCCGTATGCGTCTGTCCATATCCTTGCAAACAACTTTGCTCAGAAGTATAAAGGACACAGCACAAAGAATGTTTGTGACATGTTCTGTACAACTAGTCAACTAGAGTTTTAGCACTTGTTGATTCCAACCTTAATGTAATACTAAATTGGCGAACAGTCAAAAAAGTCATCTGAGAAATTCTGAAACCGCTTTTCAGACCTAGTTGTGTTTTTTTTAGCAATCCATTTCACCAAAAACAGTTATACCACAGTATACCACAGAACAGGTGAACAAGGGAAATAGCTTTGCTATGTTATCTACCTTTAATACACAGATACAGCTGACCCAGATCTATTTCACTAACAAATACATCAATACATCAAACAAATAGATCAATACAACTTGCACACAAGAGTGAGTTAAGTTGTGGTAGTACTTACCAACTTTAACCTCTAAGGGCCAGCCATTTTTCTCTGCTACAGAGCCAATGTCTGACACTGGATGAGCCAGGTCAGGAGTAAAGGGACCATTGATATGCGGTTTCAGCTGCAAGATGTAAAAGAAGTAATAAGCATGGATCCAATGTCACAGAAAAATCAGGGACAAGGCTTGATGGATTTTCTCCCCAAATTAGTTATGTCCTGTTCAACTCACTAGCAAGAATTCCATCAAACACACAAAACTACCAAAGCTGAAATGGTGAAGATGACATATATTCCTCCTCCAAGCACGGCATAACATCACTGAACAGCTCAACAAATTTACCGGACAACACCAACTCCTCCTTCTGTTATATCAGGTACCTGATACCATCAAACCGAGTGACAGGGGAAAGGAAGGGCAGTGACAGAGCGAGGACAATTGTGATCTCTTGGACCGTTAGCCACAGATGGATACGGCACCACTGAATATCAAAAATAGGCTCCCAATGAAACATTTTCTACTGCAATCAAAAAGTGCCATAAGTCCTGTTTAGTTGTCATTAGCATAATTCAATTCGGAGTGCTGAAGTCTTGACAATATAATAAGCCATAAACTCAACTCATTTCACTCTTTCCACTGACAGATGTAAAAAAATCAGTAAATGGCAATTTCCTTACCTCACTGAGATTGATCTCAATTAGCTGGTCATATTCACAGCCAGGGTCAGGGACCAGAATGTCCTTGTACTGATCAGCCAGAACAGCGATTTCTGAGCAAAAAGGAAAAATGATTAATCACAGGATCGAGAAGACAGATGGCTTCCTACACTTTAATGAAGTTAACATGTTTTCATGTTGGCCTCCCAGACTCTAACGTACCAGTCAATTTGTGAAAGTTTCATTAATAGTTTTATGTTTTAAAAAATTGCTGAATTAATGTTTCCTGCGCTGAAAATGCAATTCCGGAGGTTTTCATAAAAAAAAATAAATAAAAAAAAAAAAAGGTTAAGACAACATAACAAAACTCGTACCAGACTTGAGGTAATGGCTTAAGGTAATGAAAGCATGGGGGAAGAATGAAACAGGGAGGAAAAACTAGCCAAAAGCTGTCAAAAGCTCAGAGAGGACATTGATAAACTTGAATGTGAAACAGAACTGGGCCTGAGAAATATTTGAAGCCAGCTCCAGTGTGAATAATCAGACTTCAACAGTTTTACATTTTTAAGCTCCAATTTGTTTCAGATAAAATACAACTAACCTGCACGGCCTGTTTTGTCCAGGTAAGTCCTCATACGGTGATTGTAAGGGAAAACAGAAGTAGTGGCTCCAATCTCAGCTCCCATATTACATATAGTAGCCATTCCTAAAGTGCAAAAGCAAGAATGTACAAAAGTAATGAAATAAATGATCCACACTCCTCCTCTCTATATCCAATCCGAGTAGTCTACAACTGTCATTGCTGATCCAAGATTTCAGTATATACTGAGACAGCCACACAGTTCAGGTAAAAAAAAAAAGCAAAATGCAAAAACATGATTACAGTAAAAACGCTTTTTAAAGGTGTGTTAAAATATTTTAAATATGCGCATAACTACTTTTATTGCCCATTTCTAACAGCCATTTCATAGTATATTTAATATTAATTATCATCCAGTTTCATTACCTAGTACATACCATGATAAAACAAAAAACTCACTTTAATAAAATGAACAAAATAAATACTCTGAATTGTATGTTTTTGTGGTGGTATGCCACTGCCAGTAAACGACAGAAGGCAGCCACATTCACATGCAGATACTCAAACCATGCAATTATACGTGGATCGGATTGACAGATAACCAAAATTAAGGCCATGATACAGCAAACTTGCCTGTATTACTATTCTAAAAACTGTGCTTATGTCAGCTCTCACCAGTGCATGAAATGGAGTCCACGCCAGGGCCATGGTACTCGACAATGGCACCGGTGCCACCTTTTACAGTCAGGATGCCAGCCACTTTCAGGATTACATCTTTTGGTGAAGTCCAACCAGAAAGAGTGCCTGTTAACTTCACTCCAATTACCTGTGAAAAGAATTAACAACATTTTTACATTCTTAATCCATGTTAAAAACAAGATGATGTGTCAGATGATTAACACCTAAGTGGGTATTAGGAGAGGTGGGCAATATCACAACATGTTATTGTTACTGTAATTAATTACATCACATTTTAGGTATATCATGGGTATTGTCAGGATTTACTCAGGAAAAACTAACTTTTGTGATTAATACTGTACATCAAAAAAGCATTTTCAAGTATGATATTTTTGACCTAGCGCCAACCCTTAGTTGAATTAATAGGTTAATTAATAATCTTGTATAATCTTGTGAAAACATGTAAGCTCACTTTAGGACACTTAAGTTCCCAGGGAATTCCTGCCATTACGTCAACTGCATCAGCTCCACCAACTCCAATGCAGATGCCACCCAATCCGCCACCATTTGGAGTGTGAGAGTCTGTACCAATCAGCATAACTCCAGGATAGGCATAGTTTTCCAGAACGATCTAGGAGGAAGATGTAAAAATTCAGATTCAACAGAAGCAGTCTGCTTCTGACATCCCACAGCACTGCACAGTGTCAGCTATAATTAGTTAATCACCACAAGCAACATTGTTTTAATTTCATTATTTTAGGAAGTTCAAGAGGACTTCCATCTCCATTGTCAGTACTAAAATCAGTCTTGTACAGTACCTGATGGATAATTCCAGAACCAGGTTTCCAGAAACCAACACCATATTTAGCCCCGGCACTGGCAAGGAAGTTGTAAACCTCCTGATTCACATCCTAGACCATAACAGAACACAAAATAGAGGAAACAAACACAAAGGGTTTTTTTTATTTTTAAATAGAGATATTTCAAACTAAATTCAACTGTAGAAACTGTTTTACAAAGTAGTGGAATATAGACAGTAAAAATAATATCAACTAAATTTTACTTTTGAAACTAGTCAGATTTTTTATATCAAAAGATTTATGCTTATTAAAACTGAATTATCAACAATACATTATTATTAATAAGTCATTACTCTAAAATAATATAGAATTAGAATGATCAAATAAAACTCATTCATCATGATCACATTACTTAGTGCAGTTATTTGTGATTAATCAGATTTGTCTTACTGGCCAAGAGATGTTTCTGTTTAAAAAGTAGTTTTGAATGAACAAATAATTTGATCTATAGTAATAGATGATAATAATGCATTTTTAGTCACTACCAATTAAAAGTTAAAGTTAACATATATTTTATTGATCTGCTTACAAATTATAGATTTTGCAACATAACATATCCAGCTGTTGAGCAGCATGATATCAGCAGCCAGGCAGGTTAACTGCCTTACCCAAAGGCACACACAGTCAATCCTGGGGTATGAGCCCATGACTGTCTTGTTCTGGGTCACATCTTTCACCACTAGATCACCTACTATTCCAAGCCACCCTATTTCAGCACTGTACACAGTCCTGAGGTTCCTGTACAACAATACACTTTGTCAGAGATTTACCTTTGCTCTCTGCAAGTCCTGGGCTCCCCCAACCTGAGCTTCAATAAGGTGGTCACAGTGGATGGTGGAGGGCACTGCTACTTTCGGCAGTCCACTACTGATGAACTGCAGCATTGCCATCTGTGCTGTTGCATCTTGCATGGCCACTCGGTCTGGACGCAGGCGCAAGTATGTGCGCCCTCGTGTAATTTCCTGACCTACAGGATCATCCAGATGGCCATAGACAATCTTCTCTGACAGAGTAAGCGGCCTGTTCAGCCTAGTGGATACAGAGAAATCACACAGAACTATCCAAAACTCGTCAATGCCAAGGAGGAAAAGAGGGACAGCACAAAAAAATCAACAGGAAATGCAGTGATAACAGAACCCAACAGATAAGGGAAGAAAAACAAACAAGTGTGACAGTGAAAAGATGATGTAGCATTCTGACCTGTTGCGTATAATGTTTACATTTGATTGGAGTTTCTCGTAGTTGATGTAGGAGCTCAACTCAAAGCGGCTCATGGCCACCTTGGCTTTGGCACTGAAGGCCGCTGACACGTGCAGCCGTCGGGCACCATTTCCCAGCACAAGCTGACAAAACAGAGAACCTCTGCTCAAAATACTTTACATAATACTACTGTTCCTTACAGAGTGAGTGAACAGACATTTAGATTTTTTTTCTGTTCTGTAATGTTTCTACGTTGCTGACACAAACTGCAGTACATACTAAAATTTTTTTTTTTTTTTTTTTAAGTTTTAGCTCTAGTATTTGCTGAAGATACAGTGAGCACACTATGTGGCAATCATTTTCATATCTCCACTATAATGATTTGAGGCTATGCCATGTCACACGAAACACTACAAGGCAATAGTCACTAAAGAAAGACATGGGAGCAGCCACAGGATAAAAATAGAGACAATTTAGATGGTGCGGTAAATTACAGCAATTTGAGAAAATACTACATGTCCATCATGGACTGGTCATCAGCAATGTTTTGTCTCAAAAGTAACAAAACTGCAAACCAAGGACATTTTTATTTTACATTTACGTTTGTTTTTCTCCTGGCACCCATTTTAACCAAAGACATAAAATCTGATAAAACAGTAAGCTGTAGTCAAATATCATACTGCACCTCAATACAAAACAGTGTTAATGACTAGTAATGTGTAAAAGAAATGTGGTGTTCCTCGACTGTTCCTTACGACATTAAACTGCTTGATTATAATATAATCCAATAAAAAAGCGTGTAATAAAGCTCCATGCTTTGTGATAAGTGTCTTTGACTATTAACGTGAGAAAAATTTCCTCCTAAGTGACGGTTTTATCTCCATCCCCAAATAATATTTATAGCTAGACCTTGTAATGCATAGTAATATAATATTCTAAAAGTTCACAACCATTAGTCCTGTTGTATTTTGTGGTTCTGTTGCATTATTCTGGAGTAACAATACTTACTAAAAGGAGCCCTGTTGTACAGTACAGATCTTCATAAAGGTTCACGTAAAAGTATTCTTACTTTCTGGACTCCTGTTTTGTCCTTTTTGTTTTTACGATAATTGTGTATGACCATTAAAATGTGAGGGCATTTTAGTTTTTGGTCACAGTTATAGAATATTAAGCCACGTTAATCTTGTTTTTCTTCTTCCGCGTGAAGCGCTTTTAAAATTATGCTAATTTTGTTTCCTAGGTGACAAATGTTCCCTTTGACCCTTCACTGAGATCGGCTGACCCGCGTGCTCTGCTGGGCTATGGGGCTCATTATAACCTTCTGTTAACCTTGCAGGCAAAACACTCGCCGGCCCCCTTTCAACAATAAAATCGCTAACCGTTAAAGCCGTAATCTAAGCTTTAAAGGTTTTTTCGTTCTAATCGTGTGTCGAACGCTGAGAATCTTCCGCTATGCCCGGCGGAGTGAAGAAAGTCCGTCTCTGCTGATGCTGCTATTGCTGTTCTTAGCGGATGACCTGAGCACGGGATGTGCCGCTAATACTTTCCTGTCTACAAAACGCTCTTTGACATCAGCCCCTCCGCCGTCGCTATCAGACGAAACGTTGCGTGTGAAAGGTCAGAGTGAGTCTTTTCACGTACCTGAAGCCGGGAGACAGCCAAGCAGTACGTTGCCATTTTGTTCACTGACAAAGCTGTGACGCCTGGAAATGACGTCGCGGAATTAATACCTTACCTTGGACAACCACTATTGTGGGTCTCTCTTTTATTCTACGATGCAATTACTCAGGTACAAAATGATCAGTTTCTTTGTCTAAGTTTCACCAACAGTGTCTTCTTGCTTGGAGATTACGTTTCGTCCACAATTTCTCTCCTCACAAAATGCTAATTTGGAACAATGAAGAAATTACCGTCAGGAACACATCACTTTTTTCTCAGATGGGTTAATAATGGCATTCAAAATATTATATCACTATTTGATAGATCAGGCAGTATATTATGATACGAGCAATTTTTATCACATCGCGGCCTCCCAGTCCCTTTTAGGGAGTTCAACTCCGTAATCAAGGCTATCCCTACAGGGTTGGCCCAACTTATCAAAACTCATTTATTCTTTGGTACAGGCAGTGTACTGCAATATAAGTTATGTTTGGATGGAGTTGATCTGGTTGATAAAAAAATATTATAATAAACATATACGCCAGATTTTTCAATCTAGAAAAAGAATCACTCCTAGGGGGAAATCTAATTGGGATATTGAGTGGAAAAAAAGCTTGGCTTTTGCCAAGTAAATATTGCATTACCAATACAGTAAAAGAGGTTCATTTTAAGATCCTCCACAAAATACATCCAGTGAACAAATTTATTTCCAACTATGCAGACATAGAGAGTATGTGTTCTTTTTGTGGGAATATGGATGAAACCTTGATTCATCTGTTCTGTGAATGTCAAATGATTGAATTATTTCTTGCTGACCTTAATAAGTACCTATTTGATCACTTAGATGTGTCTTACTCCCTTAGTATCAAAGATATGTTTTCTATTATGAGAACCCTGAAAAGAAATCCCTGGAATATGTAGTGAATTTTTTTATTTTGCAGGCAAAATTTTTTGTTCATAAGCAAAAATGGCAAAAATTGCAACCCTCTTTATACATGGATACACTCATTAAATCTTTAAATTTAGTTAAGAATAATTCAAAAAATGACAGACTGCTATGCCTCCTCAGCACAATATTGAACAGATGATATGCCTTCCTCTTTGTATGATTAATTACTTGCATTCATTGTACGTTGTATGGTATTTTTTTTGGGGGGGGGTTGTTTTTTTTTGTTGTTGTTTTATAAATGTCTGCTGTCCATGTATTTCCTTTACATGATTATGTGATTTAATTAGCTGTATTGTACTGTGTGGTTCTTATAAAGCATAAAAAAAAACAATATTGTGGTAATAGGGCAAGGCATTTGTGACGTCTGGAAATGACGTTGTAGAATTAATGCCTTATTGTTATTATTATTACTATTATTATGTTACACAGGAAATCCTTCCGTTCCACCGCCATCAGACTCTACAACTCCTCTGTCACACATCCACACAATAACCTGTGCAATAGCCTGTTGCTTCGTTTACATGTGCAATATTGTGCAATGTTCTTATCGGGCGTTAAAGCAGTATCATTAAATGCAATATTTTATGTGTAGTT
This sequence comes from Hydrocynus forskahlii, assembly GCA_037974365.1. NCBI lineage: Eukaryota > Metazoa > Chordata > Actinopteri > Characiformes > Alestidae > Hydrocynus > Hydrocynus forskahlii. Next base: position 17,492 of record JBBPCX010123187.1, read on the forward strand.
GTGACGTTTTCTAAATTGGTGTCGAATCACTTCATAACATGCAATATCAGTTTTAAGAAACTGGGATTAAACCTGGGGGGTATTCCATGAAAGTAGCTAAAGAAAGCCAGACTCCCCCGAAAAAGTGAGACTCAAAGTAGCGCCATCTCCCAATTAAGCCTCACGTAGTTCCACTAACACAGTTCAGGCTTTTCCCAAACAAGGTTAATTCAAGACAGACTTGCATAGTCCCAATTAGTGCGCGCACCCGAGATATTTAAGAATGAATGTATGGACGTGAGGTAGATGAAATGACATGGAACCACAGCAAAAGGACAGCAGCAACCCCCCCTTCACCCTAACAACAGAACAAATGCTTCTGATGGAGCTATACGAAGAACACAAAAATATTATTAGTTTATTAACAAGGCAGTATTGTAGCCATTAATAAAACCAGAGTGGTGGTTTGGCAGAATATTGAAGACAGGCTAAATGCGTAAGTCATGTACATGTTACGAGTATTTTTGACTATAATTTGGTGGTACAGTGATTAACACTGTCACTTCGCTGCAAGAAGGTTCCCAGTTTGAACCACCTGGCCATCAGGCCCTTCTCTCTATTGGCTTCATTTGTTCATTTTACTTTATAGTGTAATATTTTACTCTCCATAAAGTACTTTAAATTGTAATTTGTTTTTCCATGTTATTAAGAAACTTAAATTGTTGATCTATGTGACTTAGCAGTGGTCTAGAAAATACAATTTAACATAGAACATAGAAAATACTATGTATAACCCGCATGACTACAAAGACTTTAGGTTGTTAAATACAGCTCTACTGACCCACTTGCCTATTCATTGACTTGAATATCCATCCTTCTCAACAGAAGAACAGACCAACAGAGGATGCCATAGCTGCAGCCCTCCATACAACCCTAACCCACTTAGAGGAAAAAGACAGTTATGCCAGGCTTCTTTTCATTGATTTCAGCTAGGCTTTTAACACCATCATCCCTGCCAGGCTGGTAACCAAACTACACGACCTCGGCCTCCCTCACTCCACCTGCCTCTGGATCAAGGACTTCCTCAGCGACTGCCCACAGAGAGTCAAAGTAGGGCCCCACCTGTTCTTAGCACTCAGCCTCAACACCGGCTCCCCTCAGGGATGTGTGCTGAGTCCCCTGCTGTACACTCTGTACACTCACGACTGCACCCCCATCCACCCACACAACACTATTGTGAAGTTTGTGGATGATACAACTGTGGTTGGGCAGATCACAGGGGGGAGATGAGTCTGCATACAGGGACGAAGTGGAAAAACTGTCATCATGGTGCAGCCGAAACAACCTGGTTCTCAACATCACAAAAACCAAAGAAATAATTGTAGACTTCGGAAAGAACAAATCTGACCCTCAGGCCCTATATATTAGTGGGGACTGTGTGGAGAGGGACTCTGACGTCAAGTTCCAGGGCCTGCACCTAGGTGATGACCTATCCTGGAAGACCAACACCACAGCAATTATCAAGAAGGCACAGCAGCGACTCCACTTCCTGAGGGTCCTGAAGAACAATGCCTTAGCCAAGGAGCTGCTTCTACAGGTGCTCCATTGAAAGTATACTGACATACTGCATCCTAGTGTGGTTTGCCAGCAGCGCTGCTCAGGAAAAATTATCACTCCAGTGGGTCATCAACACAGCACGGAGAATCATCGGCTGTGCTCTCCACTCCCAGGAGGAGCTGCACAGGTCCCGTTGCCACAGGAAAGCATGCAGCATCCTGAAGGATACATCCCACCCCGCGCATCACCTGTTACAGCTGTTACCCTCATGAAGGCGGTACAGGACAATAAAAGCCAAAACAACAGACTGAGTAACAGCACATACGCCAGGGCTGTTGCATTAATAAACGAGCGCGTCCCGGGGCCTCGGGACGCTCTCACGCCCACCCACCCCTCAGTTCTACACTTTATATCTAGGCTGCTCTAGCTAGTTGCCGGAGGGTTAACTTACACTCCTCATACACATTAATCATGCCTTTAAACTTATGCGGAACTAACTCCATCCTCTGTTTTCTCTGAGGGGAACTGCTGCACACCTGCTGGATCAATCTCCGTGGGAGACTGCCCTCGACCGAGCCCAGCTCCACTCGGACCAAGGCCTCTCGTTATCTATCTAGTGTTGTATTTGATCTCTCTCTCTCTCCCTCTCTCTCTCCCTCTCTCCACCTCTCTCTCTCTCCCTCCTTTCTTTCTCTCTGGGTCGACC
>JBBPCX010123215.1:2500-19730 GCA_037974365.1 Hydrocynus forskahlii
GTCTGGGATGGCTTTTAGAGAGAAGATCCGTCTCCCTGAGCGCGTGACTGTTCACGTTGGCGACCTGCAGGGGGAGCTCACGCACTTTTGCGTGAGATTTGACTTTGAAAGGCTGCTGTAATTGAGGGATGATGATGTGTGCTTTTGTGCACAGAGCACCTTTATATATGTAGAAAGCATTCAGTACTTTTGAGCTACAATAGCTCAGCAATAGGGGAGGTTCTGGAAAGGACAGCAGCGAGGGTTTGGTTGCATTCGGCCCCTAAGAGCATTGCTTGGAGGATCCGTTCTGGATCATAAACGACACTCCAGCTCAGCCTGAAGGTCTTGGATGGAGCTCCATCACTCCAGGGAAGGCAGTTTGCACTGCTCCACAGCCTGGTGGGCTCCTAGGGGGCTTGAAACCCCTCTAGCTGGTGACCTTAGGCTCATGCGGCTGTTCCATCCCATAATGCTGGCCAGTGCTGTCCAGTGGAGATTATAAAAGCTGTGTGCACAGCAGCTGAATACCTGTGTCAGCAATGAGTGCTGTGCACCCATATGTGTGTGTATATATATATATATATATATATATATATATATATATATACACATATATATATATATATTCAGCACCACCAGTATAGTGATCACCACTTCATCATCTGGAATCGTCTGCACCTGTTTCTTCACTGGTTCAGGACATAAGTTAGATGTGCTTTGTGATTCATATGTAGGTTACTGTGTGTCTTAACAAAGAATAAACATTCCTCTGAAACTGGTCAGGTTCAGGGACTGTCCTTCAGGAAATCTGGAGAACTGTTTCTCAAGACTACATTAAAAAATTAAAAGAAAGTCAGAATCATTAGAAGCAAAATATTAAGAAATGAATGTTGTCTCAATACTTTTGTACAGGTCTTTATGTGTGTATATATTGTTAGAGGTATGTGTGTGTGTGTGTGTGTGTGTGTGTGTGTGTGGATTTAGGGGTCAAAAAGTCATCCAGAAGGCCTCGTCTCTCTCTAATAAGAAGGTACACCTATAGGAGTGGACACTAATTCAATGATTTAGTCAGTAACCTTTGTTTATCATTAAAGCACATATGAACGCGCCGCCATGCATTACTACTGATGCCTTTCTGTTTCGGCAGCACCTCCCAGCAGCTCCGTTTTACAATCAAGGCTACACAGCGGCCAAATGCCAGCAGTAGCTTAAGGCGAACACCTGCCCCCTCCCTGTCGCTGACCACATACAAACAAGCCACTGTGTGTGTTTGTGTGTGTCGCTGCATAATACTAGTCCTGCTTCACCTGGCTGATAGATCGACTGCTACCTGCTGTTGCCACGATTTACAAATGCAAATAAACAACTGGACCCATCCAGAGGTAATGGGCTAAAGAAAGGCAAGACTCTACCTCTCTCTCTCTCTCTCTCTCTCTCTCTCTCTCTCTCCCTTTCTCTCCCTGTCTCTCTCTCGCTCTCTTTCTCATTTTGTTATTCTCTTTCCCTCTCACTCTCACTCCCTATTTTCAAACACTTTTCATTCTCTCCCCTACTTCTCTCTCTCACTCTCCATCTTTCTTTTTCTCTCTCCATCCACCTTCACTTTGTCTGTTTCTTTCTTTCTTTTGTTCTTTCCTAATTTTTCATCTTTTTTCCTCTTGCTTTTGTTCTCTCTCTCTCTTTCTCTCTCTCTCTTTCTTCCTTCCTTTCTCTCTCTCTCTCTCTCTCTCTCTTTGTTATTCTCTCTCTCACTCCCTCCTTCCAAACACTTCTCATTTCCCCCTTCTCTCTCTTACACTCTTACTCTTGTTCTCCCTCCATCCATCATCCATCCATCCATCCACCCTTTTTCTTTCTTTCTTTCTTTCTTGCTTTTTTCTTTCTGTTTTCGTTTCCTAACTTTTGATCTCTGGTCTTTTTTTTGTTCCCCCCACACACACTTTAGCTTTCTCTCTCGCTCTGTTTCACCTGCTTGCTCTCTCTCTTTCTCCCTTATTTTGTTATTCTCTTTCTCTCTCACACTCTCTCCGTCCGTACACTTCTCATTATCTCCCCACTTCTCTCTCATGCTCTTGCTGTATATTTTTCTCTCTCCATCCACTTTCTTTCTTTCTGTCTTTCCCTTTCTTCTCTTTTTTCTCTCTCTCGCCCTCTCTCTCTCTCTCTCTCTCTTCCTCTCTCTCCCTCTCTCTCCCTGCAGACAGGTTCTCTGAGGCTGGGTAGGTTCGTTCCCTGAGCTTGGCCTGGTCTGGAATATAAACTAGCGGCCTGCTTTGGCAGAGCAAATAATAAGCACTGTCTTCCACTGGCAGGAGACAGCAGAGCGCTCTGATTGGTGGAGGAGTGAAAGGGGTGCTGGGTGCAGCTGGAGGACTTGGCGTTCTGGCTCTGATGGAAAGGCTCCTTTGGTGGCCCTGTGTGGGCAGTCTGTTAGCGCGGGGACGTTACGGTGGCTTAATCTTAACTCTGTCTCATCTCGGAAACGAAGACATAGAAGAGGCACTTTTCAGTGCTGGAACAAATTTTTTTTAATTGGTACTTTTGGGACCTTTTGAAAGGTTCTGTGCTGTTTCTCCTAGAATCATAAATCCATACCAAGAAGCAAGATATATTCACTATAATAAATGTATATGTATATATTTGTGTGTGTGTGTGTGTGTGTGTGTGTGTGTGTGTGTGTGATAGATAGTGATAGCAGTGCAAAAGTCTTGATTTCTCCATATTTTGCTTCCAGAGTTCCACAGAGTTCCAGACTTTCTTGTAGTTTTTAATGTAGTCTTAAGGAACAGTTCTCTAGGTTTCCTGAAGGGCTTTCAAAGACTCTCATTTTCAGTCCAATCCTCATTTCTTCATTTTTTGCTTCTAAAGATTCTGACTTTTTTTGTATGTTTTAATGTAGTCTTGAGAAACATTTCTCCAGATTTCCTGAAGGACAGTCCCTGAACCTGACCAGTTTCAGAGGAATGTTGTTTGTTTGTTAAGCCACATAGAGACCTATGTATGAATCATTTAAGCAGAACAAAGCAGAACCAGTGAAGAAACAGGTGGGGATGATTCCAGATGATCAGGCGGTGATCAGTATACTGGTGGTGCTGAATGCTGAGTGCCTGGAACTCCTTTATCTAGGCTCCTTGTATCTTTAGGCACTTTGCAACCTGTCACAGTAATATATTCCTTTTGTAGATATAACTCTGTCTGACAGGCAGAAAATAGTATCTGTGTGCCAGCAAGGTGATTCAAAGCAAAATATTAAGAAATGAGGGGTGGCTCAAGACTTTTGCACAGTAATGTATGCACAGTAGCAATGGATGTTTGCACAAACGCAATGAGAAATGATAATGAGTGTTGGGAAATACATTAGGGATTTGAGAACTGTGTTAAAATTGAAGAGAACTGCATCAAAGCAATTGAGAAAAACAGCAGAGATGAATGTGGGCTCACTATTTGGCAAGCAACAGGTTGTTATTTATGGGTCTTTAATAAAGTGACAGATTCTGGTCGAGCGTGCGCCACACATTCAGAATGCAAATCAGAATAACAATAAGAGGCATCCGGAGTGTGAAGTATATTCCTATTCCTGTATTTGCCAGCTCAAAGTGTTGAAAATAAACACTGTTATTATGAGTTTTGATGCCTGAAGCAAGTGGAAAATATACTAGAACTGGAACCATTACTGATTCCTGATTAGCACTATTGTTTCATTCTGTTCTCTACACAACAGGCAAAAACCCCAGGCCTGTACATTAAAAGGTTAAATGGGATCGCACATATGACTTGCAATGTTGACTGTCGGATTTCAGGCTGATTTGTTCAAACGAGCTCCCAAATAGAGTGTGATTGGAGAGCATCGTTAGCTGCTGGCACAGGCCCTCAAAGCATTTGTGTGCTAATAACGAGTAATTATGCCCTCCGAGATGTAGGGGTTTGTGCTCAGATTCATAGGCCAACATTGTGGGGTGCAATACTTTCTCCTCCCCAATTCGACATGACATAAACATCACATTTCTTTAGTTATCAGAGGTTTGTAAACCAGTTGGAACAGAACAAAAGGGTCGCCTCCTATAAAGGGCCTGGACACTACAGCACCTTTTATATACAGCAACAAAAATAATGAACTACTTAAAAAGGAAGGGGAGACAAATCTGGTAAAAGTATGTACTAAAACAAACATGATAAACCGATAAAAATACACAGTTTATCTGGCAGAACATACTCAATAAACTAGGTAAAATACATGGTAAATCTGGTAAAAATACTTGGTAAATCTGGTTAAAAATACTCAGTTGACTGGGTAAAATGTTTGGAAAATATGGTTAAAATACACGATAAACTGTGAAATACATGGCACATGTGGTGAAAATATACTGCTCAAAAAAATAAAGGGAACACTTAAACAACAGAATGACTGCTTAAGTGTTCCCTTTATTTTTTTGAGCAGTATATATCTTAATCAGGAAAAACAAACTTGATAAACAACATTATGAAAATACATGTTAAATCTGGTAAAAAAAAAAAAAATGATAAAATGGTGAAAATGCATGGCATATTGGTAAAAATGCATCAGTGATGTCATAATGGGCTGACCTCCCAATCAGCTGCTTGGTTACTGGGTATACTGTTAGTGTACACTGGATGTTGTTTGGGCTCATGTTGATCTGTTTATGATCCATGCAGTTCAGAAGCACTAATCATACCCATCATACGCCCGTATCACGTGGCTGATCTGATGTAGTAAAGCCTAACTTGCAGTTAGGACTGGCTGCTTTCGCTAACAGTATTAGGTCTCTTCGGTGGATCCAATAACAGCCTTTTTATTTGGATGATACTTTTGAACTTTTCCAGATTTATTGTCCAGAAATCCCTCCGGTGCTGACCAGCAGTCTCACACAGAGCCTTGTTTTCTTATCAAATAGCAGAGCTTCTATAGGAGCAATGCTCGAGCACTCTTTAGATTAGTGGATCTGAAGTAGGCAGTGTTACAGACCCCTTTTAAACAAAAATAGCTTATTATGGCAAAAAAAAAATTGTGCATTTCTATGTACAAAAAACAGCTGTACTTCACTATTTTCTGAACTCCATTTAAGGTATTAGAACTGACATGTGCAGATGAGCCCTGTTCTGGTTGGCTGCTCTGTATTGCATGTCATTCAAAAAAGCAGCCCAGGCTGAAACTCTTCTTATAACTTCAGAGTAAACGGGTGAGGCCTGCTTCATAGGCCAAATAGGTGAGATTTAATTCAGTTCAGTTAAATTAAATTACATTTTATTTCTATAGCGCTTTTTACAACCAAGGTGTCACAAAGCAGCTTTACAGAGTCCAGGTCTGAGCCCCTAGTGAATAAAGCCAAACGCAACATATGCGAGGAAAAGCTCCCTAAATTATATACATCCACAAGTTGTTGGTGTTTGTGACACCACAAATGCAATGCCTTCAGTATGGGCTGTTATATGCAATGCCTTCAGTATGGGCTGTTATATGCAATGCCTTCAGTATGGGCTGTTTATGCAGCTTAAGCCACTTTTTCCATAGGTATACAGTAACCATGCTTCCCCTAAACTGTACTGCGATGGTACTGAAGTGTCATGCTTATATTTTCCAGTGTACCTCAGCCTGGTAACTGAGTTTCTGACTCAATTCTCTCCTCACAGTTTTTGGCAGTCGCCCCAAAACAGCATCCATGGAGTCGAACCAGCGGAAAGTTTTTCTGTCAAAGCCGCTTTTGATATTGTGATCTTTTAAAGTTTATAGTCCTGTTTACATTTTTTATTTTTTCTCAGCATTCTTTAGCCATGTGATGAAGACCTTATCCAGATAAAAACTCCCACTGAAACTTCTTTAGCCTAAACAGTGAGTTGTGCTTGTGCTGTCTTGTCTTGTCTTCCCAGTTGTTAGTTTGCGTCTCCATTGTTGTTTTTTGTGCAGACAGTAAAAAACAATGGCCTCTTTCTAATCTGTTGTCATGACAAAAGTGTCGTCATGACAACACATGGACTTAAAAAAGCAATAATGCAGTCAGCGTAGCTGCGGCCCACTTTTAGCCCTGCCGTCAAGCAGCTCGGGTTCGGTTTGGATGCGGGTCACTTAAATTGTAATGGAAAACCTTTTGTTCCCTGAATGGCTCGATTCCTTGTGCAAGTGGAAAAGCACCATTTATTTACATTGCAATGGCCTGTATGGAGATGTTAAGTCTTGGAACGATGTTTCATCAGGCTTTTTTATTAGAAAAAAAACAGGGTCCAGTCACTGATGTGAGACGATATGAGCCCTTTAATATGCTCTACATCACAGGACACCTCGGGACAGTGTGGCCACGAAGTGAGCGCTATTTTTAATCGGCGCCCCGTCCATTTTGATTATGACCCGGCAATCTGATATTTCTTGAGTCAGCAGGAAGACGTGTCTTAGAGGCCGGGCTGGATATCGCCGGATCAATTGATAAATAAATCACGGCTGAATTGCTCACAGAGTTAATAAAGACACATGAGTCAATCATTCATGAGCTAAACATGATGCATCTTCCTCTGGGGGTTTTTATCCCAAGAGGAAGGAAGGGGGGTGATACAATGACAATGGCAGGGAATTATTATCAAAAGAGGCTGAAGTTGTTTCAAAAGCTTGTGTAGGGCTTAAGTGCACGAGGGGATTTGAGTGTTCTCATCAAAGACATGTTGAAATGCTGTGTTGTTATGAAGGCGCTTTGGTGCTTCGGGATGATGGGGGAATTTGACCCAAATCATGGACGTCTGTACAGCTGTAGAATATATAACATTACATTTAATTCATTTGGCAGACGTTTTTGTCCAAAGCGACTTACAATACGAGGAAACACTCAAGTTTCTGGACAACGTGAGAACCAGAGGAGAGTTCTAAGTGTTAAAGTAGCCTGGAATACACTACTTTAATATAAAACTATATTAAAGTATATACACTACCAGTCAAATGTTTTTGCACACCATTTATCCATTTATTTCGTCAACTGCGGCTTTTTATTCTTTTTAAACACTGGAAAGTTAACAACTATAAATTAAAATATGTCACGTTTTCTTTATGAGATGAAAAGAATGTGTCACAGTGACATCCTATGAACTGGTTGTACACCAGTCAAATTCTAGACTGTCCTTTAACTTTAAATAGACTCGTCGATGGCTTCTTCACTTAATAGCTCATTTAATATCTAACATTCGTCTGGTGATGCAGATTATAATTATAACTATGTTAGGTGTCTTTTTGCAGGACAGTAGTGAAGAACAAAAATATATTTTCTGGCTAATAAAGGAACTTAGATGAGCATAATATAAATGTATTTGTTAGCAAAGAATATTGAGTGTATTTTTAGAATATATTAAGTGAGTAACAATCAAAATGTTACTGTCTCAACAGTTACAAAACCTTTGACTGGTAATGGATCTGTTTTGAAGGAAAGCTCAGATGATCTGGATCTGGATTCTGGATCATTTCTACTGGTTCATTCCTCACAACACAAAGGGCAGCTGATGGTGTAAATAAACAATAGGTTATGGTTGAAGACCCTTTGGCTGCAGCTGTGAAACCATTAGTATTGAGGTTGTATTGTGATTGATCCTTGAGTCCCGAGTGATGCAAGCTGCGGATCCATCATCTGGACGTTTTATGTTTGATTTCCGATAGCAACAAAGCATACTGCTCCTCACTCTTTCCGTTGGTGGGAAGGATGATCCTTCTTTCCTCCCATCGCGCACTGTGATGGTGGCCAGCGTGGGTATTAGTTAGCCGATGTAACAAAATTGGTGATTAGGGTTCTCCTCAAAGTCTGTTGAGATGCCTTCAAAGTCTTGGTGGTGTTGTGAGACGGGGCTTGAGGAATCACACTATTCGAAGAGAGGCATTTTTTTGTTTTATTACATGGACACCTTTAACTGACTAGATTTAAATGTGTGCTTAATTTCTTTGTGTAATATAATCTAACACAATACAACACAATATAATATAATATCTTATCTTATAATATCATATACAATATAATAATATATAGACAATGGAGAAGTGCTGATGTCATAGATTTTATTATTTAAATAATGTTTTGTAACAAATTTGATTCATGACGGACAAAATACGCACATGGTTTTATCATGCTTTTATAATTTTTTGATGGATTATCATGGCAGTTCCTTGTGGTACAGTTCTTATTCATATGTATGCTGTTTGTAGTCTTTGTTTGTATGTATATACACGTATGTGTGCAAAAGTCTTAGGTACCTGGGAAAATTATACTTAAAACCTGTTTACTACTGGACAGTAGTGTTAGTGTTAAAACATTACTATTACAATAAAAACAATGAACATTATTACAGTAAAGAGTGCTTTTATCTGTGGCAAACTGTTCTCCTAACCATTTCCAGACCTCTTTCCTCATGGAAGTCCAATATTCATTTTAGCTACAATCAAATACCTGGTTTGGCTGGTTTTACTTCATTAGATTAAATTAACTGGTGCTGCTTATGGAATTTTATAAATCCACACAATGACTGGAGGCAATGAGCAGAAATCTGAAACCAAACCCGTGTTCTTCTAACCAGCTCACAAAATATCAACTCCTTTTTTTTTTTTACTGCTTTCTTGTTCGTTTGAGTTTATTCTAATGTCACTTGTGTTTTTGGTGGCAGAAAGAAACCCACTGCTGATATAAACAGATTCAAACAATTTTCACAGGTGCCTAAGACTTTGGCGCAGTACTGTATGTATATATGTATATACTGTATATATATTATGGATATAGTGTGTGTGTGTGCATATATAAGAAACAAACACTGCAAACACTATACATTTGCATACAAGCACACACACACACACACACACACGCACGCACACACACACACGCACACACACACACATGTATGCACACGTATGCACACTGCTGTTTTTTGTCCAATATTACATCATTCCATCTTCGGTTCATTGTTATGACAGTTCTGAGATACCTTATGTAGTTTAATGTGAGAAGAAACAGAAGCGTGGCCAGGCTTTAGCTGAGCAAAATGCTAATACCAAGAGAGTGGCCATTCCTTTCTTATAACACTCTTAACCGCTGGCTAGAAAACAAACTGTGCTACCTCAGACTGCAACTAACTACACAGCTGGAGGTTACACAGGGTCTGCTGTGTTTTCATTTTCACTCGCCTGAAACGGACTGAAGTATCCCTGACTCATACGGCTGAACTGGCCAACACTGGTATGTTTGTGCGTTGCGTTATCTAATCCCATTTAACCACCACAACAAAACTCACAAGAACGAATATCGACCAGTATCGCGAACACTGCTAAATTTAAATCAATTCAATTCAAAGTATCACTTTTTTTTAATCACTTTTTTTCCCCCCAGTGCATTACATCTTTACTAACATCACGAATAATAATATCTTTAATAGCGATTAAGGAATGATTTCCTGTGCAGCTTACTATACAAAACATGATACAAGTCGTTAATTCCAAACATGCCACTGCTGTGACTTAATCAGGACGTTCTCACCTTTTAAATCTCCTTATTAATTGAATGACGAATTCATTGAGAGAAAGGGAGGAATTAGCGGGCAGAGGGAAAAAAAGTGCCTAACGATTAAACAAATATGGCTGGCTGGAAGATAACATTTCAAGCCCTCAAACTGTTGCAGTCAATTCAGAGCTGCATTATGTTGGCCTTGGGAAATGGAAGGCAATTAAAAGATAATAATGAAAAGCATTCTTTAAATCTTCTGAGATGGGACTGTTTATTATATATTTTTAAATATTTTTGCTCGTTTTAGCCCAGTATATCCTAATCTTCACACGTGAGAGAAAAGCCTCACTCTCTTAGGCCGCCTGAACTCATCCCAGTCGAGGTCATGTGAGCTTCCACGATACTGCACAGTGCAGCGCCTTCGTTTGGGGAAAGCCTCGGAGGACGATAACTCAGCGGGATTGGTCCAAAGGGATTTTTTATGAGGCAATAAAATATTACACATTTATGGTGATAGTCCACATTCTGAGGCTTTGGGCCTCCTTTTGTCTGCTATTTGATATTACTTAACACTGTCTCAGAAACACGTCTGTCAGATAGGCTGAGGGATTTCTCGTCTTCTTCTTTTTCTTCTTTCTTCTCTTTTTTAATGCAAATGACACTCGTGGCTCCATCGGCTCCCGCCGCTCGGCTGGATAAGAGTCAGCACTGATAACGGCCAGACTCCCGATATGGAATTGCTCTGGCTTTCGCTGTTTCGCATCATTGTTAATGACACACATTTATTAATTGGAGACAGTAAAGATGCTGGAACAGACCTCACAAGAGGCACGAGAGCAAGAGACAGCAGGAGCCAGCAGAATTGACAAATAACCAAAACTACATATACTTCAAAAAATATCTCTGTCATGTCACTTTTTTACATTCACATTTTTATTTATTTATACATTTTGCCCTACTTTACTCACATTGTAATATACTGTGGATTTACGCAGCAACAAGAGCTCTGCTCTGACTGTCCTCTGTTGTGCTCCATTCAGAAAGCAGACAGTCCTTATAACTTAATGGGTGAGGCTTAAGTATTGCAGGTAAACAGCCATATGAAAATAATTTAATTTTATTAACCCTTATAGTCAGACGTGAACACACCACAGCACAATGTGAACTTCGTACTCTGTATTTAACCCATTCACCCAAGTGAAGCAGTGGGCTGCTGCCAACGCGGGGCGCCCGGGGAGCAGTGTGTGGGGACGGTACCTTGCTCAAGGGTACCTCACTAGCATTTGGGATTCGAACCCACAACCTTCTGATTGCAGGGCCAACACCCTAACCACTAGGCCATCCAGCTGCCCTAATAGAATGATATATAATAAATAATAATAATAATACATTTAAAATAAATAAATAAATAAATATACAACATCAATTAATTCAAATATGCAGCTTAATTTGCATATGAGAACTAATGTAACTGTTATGTTCACACACTGTTTCATATCAGTGATGTGGGCCCTGTTGGTAATGACGCACACAATGCGCAGAAAATCACAGTTTATTGCGATTGTCATATTACATCACCACACTGCCCACCCGTGTCATGCTGTTCTGCTCCGGCAGATTTGATATCAGCTCCCTAAGATTGTATAAGCTGATAATCCACAGATCATCAAAACTTATTTTCGATTTTCTTTTCAATCTCCCTGGCTGATCCCACACTGACCTTTCAGACCTTCAAAGCATATGGAGATAACGTTTTTGAGTCGCAGCTCACAGCCAGATTCCTCTTTCTGACACTTTTATGTAAATCTTAACCACTATGGAAACTTTTGAGTACTGTATTGACTGAGGGAAGAAAAGAGAGAGAGAGAGAGAGAGAGAGGAGAAAAAAGAAAAAATGATAGAAGAGACGGAGAGACAGATAATATTTAAAAAAAAAAACAGGAACCGAGAAATAAAAAGGGAGAGAGATAAAGAGAGTGAAGTGAAAGTGTGTGTGAGAGAGAAGATGGACGTACAAAATAAAAAGAGAGATGAAAGAGAAGCAGAGATGAGACATATAGTTTTAAAAGTAGAAAAAGAGATGTAAACAGCATAAAGAGAAAAAAAAAAACAAGGAGGGAGAGAGTGAAAAGACATGGAAATGAGACAGAGAGTGTGGGAGAGAAGAGAGAGAAAAGGAAGTGGAAAAAAAGAAAAAGAGAAGTAAAATACAGAAATGGGCGGGTAGAGAATTGAGAGAGATAAGGAAAGAGAGAGAGAGAGAGAGAGAGAGAGAGAGAGAGAAAGCGAGAGAGGGGTAAAAGGGTCAGAAAAGAAAACCAGCCATAGAGAGAGAGAAAATAGGAGAGAGAGGGAGAGAGAGGGGGAGAGAGGCGTGTTCGCCCCGGCTCGGCGACTGTTTCATTTGATATTCATAAATTATTAAAAGCCGTGGTCATTTGTGGTGATTAACCTCAATAATTCATAAAATTATGTAATTAAAGGGCCCCCGTGAAAGGCTACCCGGAGGCTACCCCTGGCTGTTTTGACCAGAGCTTCTAGAAGGCCTCAGTCCGACGCGGTTTGGTCGTTTTCTCACTCAGACACATCTACTGAACTAGTCATTAGCTGCTGAGTTTAATCAGGTGATTTTGAGCAGGAAAATCACCAAGCTGTGCTGGACTGAAGCCCTCCAGATGGACCCCCTGGCTTCAGGTGTGGAAGTAATTCATCACAATGCTAATAAAGATGACCAAGGCTGGACCGTGTGGAGTTGACAGGTTGAACCAGACTAGATACTACATATTAGGTGTAGATGGTGTGGGTTAACCCCATTTAACCCCAGTTTTTTAACAGTTCTACCCCTTGCTATGTGTTTTTTTTGTTTTTCTCATGTGCCAGCATTCTAATTGTGACAGTCTGTTCTTTTGTATTGTGAATTGTTCTTGTATTTGCTTCGGTTGCTCCACCTGACTCATTTCGCCTCAACGCTGGTGTCACTTCTTTGACTTTGACTTGTTCATCAGGATGATTGTGTTTGTTGTACAATAGCACAAGCTGTGGTCGCTATGGTTACAGTGTCAAAGAGGTTATGAATGAGTATGAGGGGATAATAAATACTCAAACAAGATGGTTTATAAAAGTGTGTAACCAAAGCAACAGCTTGCCAGTGTGATTGGCTGGTGATGCTTCGACACATGTCGTTGGACAAAATGACAAGATTTGTTTTACAGTGTCAAACAGCGAGTGTGTGTTTCTTCACCATGTGTGTCGCGCTTTTGAGTGTTCAACCGTGTGCTGAAGGGTCAAATGTTCACTTGCGAGTGGCTGAATATGTCTAATTCTCTCACCCCTCCATGTGAAAATAGTTCCAGTTATACTTTTTAACTTGAGTACTACTTTAAGGTCATTACTTTTAGAGTACTACTTGTAGAGTACTACCTTTAGTGCATTTCTTTTAGAGTACTACTTTTAGATTACTACTACTTTTATACTACAAATATACTATCGAGGATTACTTTCTTTGAAATTTCTTTTGGAATTTAAAGCGAACCTTGGTTCTCTTTGGGCCAAAATAACTGCTTTTGATAAACGTACATGCACATACATTAATTCTCCTCCATTTCTATCACAACCAGTTACTTAAACATGACACCATTCATTTATTTAAGGCCGACATGTTTTTAGTTTGTACATTTGCTCAGTTGTTTGAGTGAACTTGGAAATAAAAACCCAATTTATCCACTGGGGGAGCAAAATAGTTTTACTGGATAGAAGGACCCAAGATGAGTACCATAAATCTATAGAAATAAGTTAGATAATCTCATGATATTCTTACGGTATCACAAAATGAGAAATATAAGATTTATTGAGTAAATTAAACATTTCACTTGCTAATGTCTTTTTTTTTTTGCCCATGGAGATTTTCTTTCTTTTTTTCTTTCTTTCTTTTTCTCACTCTGTCCTTGTCATTCTCTCCCCTGTTTCTCTCTCTCTCTGACAATATCCCTCTTTCTTGTTCTCTCTCCATCCACCTTCTTCCTTTCTTTCTTTCTTTCTTTCATTTCAGTACTCATTTCCATGCAGTGACACCTTTTTTTTACCTGATTATGAGTTTAGACTCTGCCTGTCTGGCTGTTTCCAATTAGAGGAGATCTCCTCTGGTCCCTCTGATAGAAGGAACGAGGGCCACCAGCTGCTTTGCCATCACCGTTGCCTGTCGAGGCTGGTCGGATTATTAATAAACAAAGGCAACCTGTAGGTGCGGGAGTTGGGAATGGGGGGATCCTGCCAGCTGGCTCTGTCTCTCCCCACCCCTCTCCCTCTCCTCTCCAAGTGAAGCCACCAGCACCTGCCAGACAGCTGAAAAATGGTGGCCCAGAAAGCATGCCAGCCTTCAGATCTCTAATAATAATAAAAAAAATAAACTAAAAAAAAAAAATAATAATAGTAATAATAATAATAATAATAATAATATAACTAAGTATTAGGACTGCTTAGTAGACATGGGCATTTCACGTAATTTTGCTATCAAAGTTTTGTTTATTTATGTATTTACTTTTTAACTATTCAAGCAATTTTATATCTAGACCCAGTTTATAAACCCTCAGAGGGTGACGTAGCTTCTGCACTTTCTTTAGACGATATTTGTGTTCTGTCTGCTGATTGCGCTATTAGCCGGCTGCAGTAGTGCTCTACTGTCTTTGAGTTATGACCTCAGCTGGTCGGTAAATATGAGAATGTAAAAGGATACAGAGGAGCTAAAGAGCATAAAGCCGGCTGTGTACCATGTGCTTAATGTGTGTAACTGCTGCTGTGGTGTTTGCTTGCTGCTGTGCTGCCCTAATTTATTGTAATTGTAAAATACTGTCGGCATCTGCTGGAAACAACATGTAAATAAGAATCTCATTGACTTCGATCTTTGGGGTTGAAATGTGGTACAAGTTCACTCGATGGTCCCCTTAAAGCTCCTTTGTTTAAGATTTAAAAAGTTAGCACCGTCTGTTCTTTAATCCACCAAGATAGACATGGTTTAAAATCAGGAATAGCATAGGTTTTTAATTATTCTGATATTAGCAAAGCACTGAAACCCACTGGTGCTGAGCTTTGTGTCAGTGCAGGACTCTGATTTGCTTCAAGTAATAAGGAAGCAAAATTTGTAGCCGAGTGTAAGTGTTTCTAGAATATTTCCTCTCATTTACTGTTATTTGTTTTCCAGCAGATGATTTTGCTTGGTTGAGGAATTTTTTTGAAATAAAGAAATGTATCTCCCTGAAATATTGTGATAATCTGTTGAGGCCTGTTGTCAATCCCTGGGTCAGGAACTCCTACTTGATCATTCTGATAGCATGCTAAGGCTGCATTAGCGTGTTAGCCCTCCCCGCCTGCTCTCTGCGTTTGTCTCTGAACAAGCTAAGCCCACACTTTCCACCTTTTCACGTAAAAAAGGAAGAGATAAAAGACAAACCGGTCTCCAGATAAGGATGATCTCGTGCTCCTCGGTGAGACGGGATACGGAAGGCTTGAGGGATCAAGAATTCCCCACATGTACCTCCAAAGAGTGGGGCTTTATGTACCTTGTTCGTCCCTCTTGATGTTTAAAGCTAAGTGCTCAAAGCTTCTCTTTTAAGCATCATAAGAACTTTATTGATCAACATGAGAGCCAAGAAAAAAAAAAAGTAATGCATTTTCAGCTATCTGGGAAAATCTTGTCGGATTTTCCCAGATAGCTGAAAACACAGGACTTTTTTTTCAGTCTTTTTTCCAAACGTCCTTCGCTCCGTACAGAACACAGGCCGAGGTAATTGGTTTTTAATTGGACAAGGCCTGTATGTGCATACAAAACGACTTGTTATGAGTGGGGTGGGATTCGTCCGAAGAGCTCTCCGCTCCGTTATTCCTCTCTGGCTGTGTTCGGAGATGCCAGGTTGGATGGAGAGAAATGTTTAATGTAGTGGAGGGAACAAGCGTGACTCAGCATAATGTGGCAGCCTGAAGGAGCCTCTCCACCGAAACAACCTCCAGCTCTTCACATTAGTCTCTCTTCCTCTCTGTCTCTCTCTCCTTCTCTGTCTCTCCCTCTCTCTCTATTTCTCTCTAAGATCAGATTTACATTTCTGATCACATTTGATGGGTAGGGTTGTAATAAATGGATTAGGCCTTCATAATTTATCTATTTAAAAAATGAGCGAGTTGACATGAATTTTTGCATCAAAGTAATTAATATTCAGCTATTTTAGATCATCTTTGCAGCAAGAGTCTTATGGACGCACACTTCTATATGCATTTGTGTTGTTCTCATTCATTCATTCGTTTGTGTGTTTGTTTGTTCATTCATTCACTCATTCATTCATTCATTCATCCATCCATCCATCCATCCATCCATCCATCCATCCATCCATACATACATACATACATATATACATACACACATCTATCAGTTTATTCATTCATTCATTCATCCATTCATTCATTCAGCTGTTCGTTCGTTACTTTGTTCATTCTTTCATTTATTCATTCTTTCGTTCTTTCTTTCATTTACACGTATTTTCTGAGCTGATTATGATTAACCAGAATGCATGTGTGTGTGTGTGTGAACATGTGTGTGTGTGTGAACATGTGTGTATGTGTGTGTGTGTGTGTGTGTGCGTGTGTGTGTGTGTGTGTGTGTGTGTGTGGGGGTGTACATGTGTGTGTATGTGTGTGTGCTGTATGGTATTTTAACCCTGGACAGGTTGCAGGTCATTCATTGTATATTTTTGAGGGTATATTGGTATTGTTTTTATTTTCATGAATAGTATTTCCAAAAAATATCCAACAGTAATCAAATACAATTAATTTCTATTGAAGTGACTGCTAGTACCCACTAATCTTCACATTCAAATATTCAATCAAGTAATTTTTGATAAATAAAGCCACCAGTTTAAAAAAAAGATGATTGAAGTCATCAGTAGTTCAATATAGCAATCAAGTGATATAAATATATAAATATATGTAAATATATAAATTAATAAAGAAACATATGTTACAAAAATGGGAAAAATGCAAAATAAGCTACCTTCTCAGCCGCCCCTTATTTTGGCTGGTTAAAAAAAAATGTATCCCAACCATGGCACCGCAGTATTGAACCGGATGTTGTTCTCTGTGTATCGTTATGCCCCTCGTGCCACTATATCTAGATCAGCGTTCGCCGCAGAGCCAAACTCCAAAGCGACTCCAGGGAGGAGAGCAGATAAAAGTGCTGATGAATACGAGGCTGTTTTTGTTTGCCTGAATCCCAGAGCCAATCCTGTTTTCCCCTTTTTCTTCTCCAACCCCCCCCCCCCCCAAACAGCAGCGTTAAGGCTATATTCTCTCTCGCTCCGTTTTAAGTGCAGACAGTCTACAGTTAAGCACCCAATAGATATATCTCCGAATTATGAATGGTCATGAAAATGCTGCGTGCCGAGGAACCGCATTGTGTTGCCGTTATCTCTCTCTTTACACTCATTCGCTAGACTCCGGTTAATATTTCCTCAGTATCTGCCGGACGGATAAGCCCTTCATCTCTCTCTCCATTGTGCTCCAACTTTGCTCGCCAAAGCATGAGGCTTCAAAGTGAAGAAGAGACTGAGACCCTACTGGAAACTACCAAAAAACAACTAGACTGCTACATCAGCTGATAGGGGAGAGAAGGAGAGAGCGAGAGAGAGAGATAGAGAGAGAGAGAGAGAGAGAGAGAGAGAGAGAGAGAGAAAGGAGAAAAAAAAAAAAAAAAAGAGAGACAAAAAAAAAAAAAGAGAAAAAAGAGAGAGAGA
>JBBPCX010123242.1:0-19727 GCA_037974365.1 Hydrocynus forskahlii
GTTTGTTTAACTCTTTTTTTGTTTACTGCATAATTCCATGTGTTCCTTCATCATTTTGTTTGTTTTCAATATTAATCCACAATGGAGAAAATAAGAAAAACAAAGAAAAAACATTGAATGAGAAGGTATGTCCAAACTTTTGACTGAAAGTGTACATCTAGTAACTAAAACCTGCAGCCGTTACTCTATACTGCACTTGTATTTTTATATCTGGATGAGGCTCCGTCACATGTAAGTGCAGATGCAAATGCACCGAAAACACACTTAAAACAGACTTAAACCTGATCCACTTCAGGAGGAGGTGTCTTTTATCACTGCCTTGCTACAACACACTGTTTTACTGTGCACGGTTTATGATGGTGATGACACAAGGACATATAACAGCCTCTTCTTGTAAACACTGACTGTTGCCCAAAATTGTGCTTTTCTTTAAAAGAAAAAAGAAAAGATGAGCAGTGCAGGTGATTGGTTGTATACAAGCTGATCTGCATCTTGCTCACGTTTAAAAACGCAGTTTCAGTCAGGCTGACCAGATATACATTTGAGTCCAATCCAGATACAGTGAAGTGACCAGAAGTAAATGGGGTCTTGTCAACAGTGTAATCAAAATCAAAATCTGTATTATTATATTTGTTATATAATTTTTACACATCTTTATCTCTACTAGAATGAGAGCAGTCCAGGAAAGAAACATCTAATCTCTGTGGTCAGAAACGGACCCCTGGTAAGGGGCGAACACACACTTTGCATCAACAAGTGGGCTTCAGTTTGTACACCAGCGAGGGGGGAGGGGTTTCTGATAAAGTGGCCAGTTTGCGTGCTTGTATTTCTGTAGTAATAAGCATATAAATGAACAGATAGAAATCCAGACTGACCCGTGCGGAGGTGCGGGTGCAGACGCCGCTCACGGTCAGCGCCCTCAGAGCACTGCAGACTGAAGAGAGCGCCATCTAGAGGAAACCTACAGAATTGCAGAAATCAAATCCAAATGAAGTAGCTGTTTACTGCAATTTTAACCATATTCACACAATGAAACAAAACAACATTCTTCCTGGGCCATGGTGCAGTATCAAGAACAAAAAACAGAAATAACAGAGGACTATACAAATGCGTCCAGGACAGGACTAAAGAGAGAGTGCAAAAAAAAAAACACTAGATCAACAGTACAATACAATACAAGACAACATACAATACAGTCAACAGGAATAGTTACAGTCAGCGGTGGAATGGGACTAAATAAACAGCCCTGGACTTTCTCCCAAATAGGCCCACCAGCTGGACATATACTAACAGACACTAGCAGGGTTCTCCTGGTACATAGAATATTCCCACCAAATAACATCACAAAGGCAGTGGTGATGATTGGGGGTTGTGTTTATTAAAGTAACCCAAGCAGGGGCGGTGAAACATTTTTAATGGGAGGTGGTTGGGCGTGCAAAGTCTTGGTCGTTGCCGGAGGGTGGTTGCACACATGCAGAGTCTCGGCTGTTGTCCAGGAAACAAAAAGTGGGGGAAAGAAACTAATGATTCTGAAAAGTGGAGGGACATGTCCAACAAAGTGGAGGGACATGTGTGTATGCTGTGTGTTTGGGAGAAGGAAGCTGTTCAGTTTACAGCTCACCGCACTATAAGAAAACAAACTGCACAATGTAAACAATAATTTGAAATAAAACTTGCTTTCTTTTTAATCTTTTTTCCATTTCAGCTTAAATGGTGCCACAGTTGTAATGTAACTGAATGTAACTGTGTGTAACAGATTATAATTGAGCATAACAGAATGTAACTGAGTGTAACAATGTAGCCAAGTGTGACTGAATGTAACAGAATGCAACAATGTACCTGAATGTAGCTGTGTAAGTGAATGTAACTGAGTGTAACAATGTAACTGGGTGTAACTGGATGTAACAGAGTGCAAGTGAATGCAACAATGTAACTGAATGTCACTGGATGTGACAGTGTAACTGAATGTGGCAGAGTGTAAATGAATGTAAAACGTAACTAAATGTAATAATGTAACAGAGTGTAAATGAATGTAAAATGTAACTGAAAGTAATAATGAAACCGAGTGTAAATGAATATAAAATGTAACAGAATGTAATAATGTAACAGAGTGTAACTGAATGTAAGTGCTGCACCATTTAATGTGAAATGGAAAATTCGAATTAGGGTCTGGCGAACAAGAGTCCAAATTCCCTATGAAGAATCTGCAGAATAAGAGTTGATCATAAAATACACTAATAAAACCTGCATAAAAGAAGTAAACACTAATACAGTAACAGTAAACCGGCCTCGTGCCTCATTTCTGTTGGGTAAACCAAAGTTATCTTCACTACCGCTGCTTATAATCTAATCTTACCTTTTATCTCCGGACTGTGTAGCTTGTCTGTAAATTCCAGAATAAAGAGAATAAAGACACAAACTCACCGAGTCTCAGATTAAACACGAACTCCTGAAACACCCGGAGCTCAGTACAACCTTCAGAGCCCGCACGAGCCGGCGCGCGGTGATGGCGTCAAACACCCCCTGAAAATGGGTGGGTTTTTGTTTCACACCCCTTTTAGACCTTTCCAATAAAACCCTTAATGTAGCCCCTTAAAATAATGCCCTTTTAATAGTATCCTTATAATAGACCCTTATACTGATATCATAGAAGCAGACCCTTACAATTAAACCCTTATAATAATATCCTTATAATACGCCCATATAATAATACCCTTTTAATAAGCCCTTATAATGATAACTTAAAATATACCCTTATAATAGTACTCATAACAGACTCTACTAATAAAACCCGCATAATAGACTCTTATAATAATACTCTTAAATAGACTCATATAATAATACCCTTATAATGGACCTTTATACCAATAACTTTGAATAAACCTTTATAATACACCCTTCTAAAATAAATTTATAGAGACCCTTATAATAATACCTTTATTATATAGCCTTAAAATAATGAGAATAATGCGTTTATAATAGACCCTAAACATAATAATACCCGTCACCAGACCCTTAAAATAATATCCTTATAATAGATCCATATAATAATACCCAAATGACAGACCCTTATTAATAATACACTAATATACCCATATAACAAAAATAATAACTTTTTAATAAACCCTTATCATATTAATACCGTTAAATAAACACTTTTAATGATAATTAAACCCTTGTAATACCTTTATAATATATTTTAACACACCCTTGCAATAACGCTCTTATAATATAATCTTATAATAACACTCATAGAATAATACCCTTCTAATAATACTATTATATCTTTATAGTAGATGTTATAATAGCCCCTTACAATTATATCCGCATATACCCTTTTTATGATGCCATTATAATGTAACTTTACGAAAGATCTTTATACTAATATCCTCATACTAGACACTTATAATACTGTAGTTGGTAAATTGTATTTTGTATTTTGACTTATATTATTATTTCTGTATTTCTGTATTTTATTTTATTTTTGTGTGATTTTATGTTTTACTGTGTTTTCTATATTTTATTAGAGTTAACTGATTGTTATAAATGTCTACATGTTCTGTATTTCATTTTAAATAAAGTGAATGTTATTTTTGTGTATTTTATTCTAGTTTCTGTTTTATATGTTGAGAGTCATTATTTTTACTGTTGTTTTGCTTTTTTATTTTATTTTGTGTGTTTTTTTTATATTTTACTATATTTGCGGTAGATTATGTGGTGCTAATTTTCGTGTCAAATATTTTTTTTATTTCTGTAATTATTTTATTGTACTCAGGGTGCGTTTCTGTAATCTCGGTGCTGGTCGCTAGACGACACAGTGCCGAGTGTTTGCGCGTGTATGTGTGTGTGTGTGTGTATGTGTGTGTGTGTGTGTGTGTGTGTGTGTGTGTGCTGTAGAGGGCAGCAGAGCTCTCAGGCTGGAGCAGAATGAAAGAGAAGAAGGAGGGAGAGGAGGTGTGAGGGTCTGAGGTACTGATATGAAACCAGACTCAACTCTTTTATTCTTTCTTTACTTTTCTTTTCTCTGAGCCATGAGAGCAATTCTGTTCATCTTCAGGAGACTGAGCCTCTCTCCGCTCCACCTGCAGCACCGGGGGTGAGTAACACACACACACACACACACACACTGAGGGGCAAAGATGACACAGAACCTCTGAAGGCTGAAGCTGTCAGTCTGTAAAAGCTGCACCATTTAAGGAGAGACAGGTGGAGTGGGAAGTGAGCTTCAGCTTTCTAATCTCCTGCTGGTGTCCGGAAGGGTCAGTCTTTAAGGGTCAGTCCTTTTGTGACTGAGGTTTATGAAGCTTCAGTGTAGGAAAATGCCTGGTACACTACAAGGTCTCACAGATAGTTTTAATAGTTATCTATCTATTTAAATTTATTTATTTATTTGTATATGTATATATATAATATAGTTAGTTATGTTGTTGTCATTTCAACGATATACACAGTGAAACAGTGTTTGTACTGGTCCACTGGGCAATGTATACACACACACACACACACACACACACATCTGTACATATGTGTATAATGTATGTGTGTATATGTATATGTATGTGTGTGTATGTATGTGTGTATACACATTGATCAGCCATGCGTTAAAAGGGAAACTGACAGGTGAAGTGACTAACATTGATTATCTTTACAAAAGCACGTGTGAAGGATTGGAATATATTAGCGAGTGAATAGACAGTTCTTTTAGTTAATGTGCTGGAAGCAGCAAAAATGAGTGAACATAAAGTTCTGAGGGCCGAATTGTGATGGCTGGACAACTGGGTCAGAGCATCCCCCAAACAGCAGGTCTTCTTGTGTGTTTCTGTTATGCAGCAATCAGTACCTGGTTCAAATAGGGACAAACAAAATCCCAGATAGGGGCTTGTGGACGATCTGTTGGCTTTGATAGAAACTCTCAGCACATACAGTACATTGCGGCTTGCTGCATAAGGGGGCTGCGCTGCTGCAAACTGATGTCCATGCTGACTTCTGTGTGTGTGTGTGTGTTTGTGTGTGTTTGTGTACAAGGAATAACAATCAAAGAATGATCTAATCATTTCCAGCCAGTATCAAATGTCCATTTCCAGTATAATCATTTAATAATGAATGGACTGCAGTTTAATAAACAGCGCTTATTCTGCTCCCTTAAAAACTGTGGCTCATATTTGTGCTCCAGTTCAAACACAGCGCTGTACCCTGTAGTTTGGACTTTGTCATTGGGAACAGACAGGGTCCAGTAAACTTTCTCTGGCACACACAAACACACACACTGCCCTGTTTTTTTTCAGCTGTCAGTGGTTTTGTTGACATCCAGGTGCTCATGATGTCCTTGGTCTGTGTCCTTTGGCCTAATTGAGGCCCTTATTGAGCCTCTGGAGCACCTGAGGGTTTCAAAATCTGAAAAACAAATGCAGGCACTTAAATACAAATGTGAGCTAGTAGTTGGAGAGGTTGCTGGATATTTTATTTTAAAGTGCTTTACAAACTGTGAGCTTCTGTGTTTGGCGTCAAGGGCATAGGTTTGATTTACTCCAGCCATGTGCAATTGTTAACATCTTTCATTTATTAACATCAAAGTACATGTACATAGTACATATGGAGGAACCTACACGCTGGTACTGTCGTCCATGTAACCAGTAACAAGTACCATAATCACAGAACACAATAAATTCTTTATTTTAATTTGTCACATGACTGAAACCTTGAAGTTCATTTTAAAGCATTTGTGTTCCAAAGTTGTATTTAATTGTTTGTTTATTGTTGCCGGTGTCAGTTCAGTAGTTTCTGGATATTGGTGAAGACGTGTTTCTCAATTCTACACCCTTGTTTGGCGTTCAGTTATAAGTGGGAGACACTAGGGCGCCTCCCGCCTAAATGACAACAAATAAGATATTTTTCCAGTCATTCAAAATATGATTTTTTTTTTGTTGTTGTTCAGGGTAAAAGACACATAAAACGTGAGAAAAGTACTGCAACAATACTGGTAATACTACAAAAAACTGCAAAAATATGGCATTAAAGAATGGAAAAAAATGTATAAAAAAGAAAGTGTGCTTGTGTGTTACACAGTGTCTGTGATGTGGCCGTGGTTGGAGGAGGAATTGTGGGCTTGGCTTCTGCCCGAGAGCTGATTCTCAGACACCCAAACCTCAGCTTCACCCTGCTGGAGAAGGAGAAGCAGCTCTGTAAGACTTGAATAAGCACTTTCACACAGCCCACATTTTCTGTTTAATTTCCCCAGTATGGTAAATTCAGTACATAAAGTGTCAGCAGATCAACAGAACAAGTGAGCGTGTGTGTGTGTGTGTGTGTGTGTGTGTGTGTGTGGTGTGTGTGTGTGTGAATGATGAATATGTCTCTCTTTCTGTCTGTCCGTCTCTCTCTCTCTCTCTCCAGCTCTCCATCAGACGGGTCATAACAGTGGTGTGATCCACAGTGGAATCTACTACACACCAGGTTCCCTGAAAGCCCGTCTGTGTGTGAGGGGCGCGTCTCTGGCCTATTCCTACTGTGACAGTAAAGAGATTCCCTACAAAAGATGTGGCAAAGTCAGAACCACTACAAATCACCTGTATCTGTAAATTCAATCTAAAAACATTAATTAAAAACATACACCTGTGCTCAGCCATCATGACATATAAACATATCATGTAATTATTGCAATACTGACTTTTGTTATTCTCAGTGGAGAACCATGAGGTCCTCCAGGTCTTCATTATTTCTGGGAATTTAGGAATACGCATCTGTTATTTTTAGAATCAATGCTCTTGTTGTTTTAAACGCCTTAATGTAGTAACTGTATAATAAGCCTTTAGGATTTTAAAGGGTTAAAGTCTGCAGGTATTATAACAATACTCATTTCATTTTGTTTTGGTTTGTTTAGGAGCTAAAGGGCTAAAATAAATATATATTATGATTTATTACTAATATATATATATATATATATGGGGGTTTTTTTTACGTTGATGCTGATGCGTGTTTTTTTTCTGTGTGTGTAGCTGATCGTGGCGGTGGACAGAGAGGAGATCCCGCGTTTGAAGGCCCTGTACGAGCGCGGACAGAAAAACAATGTGAAGGAACTCCAGTTGATCGATGCCAGAGGCATCAGAGAGAGAGAGCCCTACTGCAGGGTGAGGGAGAGGAGCTTTTAGTGTTGCCATTTGATTTAACAGCATAGCACGGCTGGACTCACCAAAAACATGTCACTTGTACGTGAGAAATATCAACCAGTGGCAGTCTGAACTATTTTAGTTTTAGTTGGGTTGGCAGACTTATTGCGGGATTACATTCCAAGAGCACCCGCAAATAGTGAAAAAACGCATTGTTGTGACGTGGTAAAAAAAATCTTTAAAAATGCCTATTTTTATAGTGTAAACCCTAAATATGCCCAAAATAGTGCTCCCAAAACACTTTAATTTCATTTTAAACTCAGCTTAATGCATTACCCTTAAAGAAAATGTGAAGGTAAACCCGTATCCGTACTGTACAGTTTACATTGAACTCCTGCAGTGCTAGAATGTAAAATACCGATGTTACCCCTGTATAGACTGCACTGTAATTCATGCACAAGTGTTTTCTTTGGTATGCGCTGCCGTTTTCTTTGGTATAGGTAGGTAAATACAGTAACAATTTCATTTAATTTACAGTAATAAAAATACAGGGCTTTAAGAAGAACAAAACGAAAAACACGGTAACACTCGAGACGCTCCACTGCAGCAGTCAATCAGCAGTAAGGAGAAATAAATAATATTCTCGGATTGGCTACTTTCAAACCTCCCGCCTCTGATTCAACATCCCAAGATGCGCTTTCTTTGTGTTTCTCTCCACAGTACCAAAAAATGTAGGTATTTTTATATGGGAATGTAGCTGAATTTATGTTAATATTTATGTTTAAAAATTAGTCAATTATATTTTTCTTAATAATTTAGTACTAAAATGCATGAAAAATTATATATTGCCATGAAAAAAAGCTGTGACATCCGGGCCTCGTCCGCCATGCCCCCTCGTCCTCGTGCTGGTTGTTTATGTTTGAGCAGACGAGGACCGGACGTCACAAAAGCAAGAAAAATGCAGAGGATATCTGCAGTTTCCACGTTAGTGTGGGGGTTTCAACGAACAATTAAAAGTTTGGTTTTCATAAAAAAATCTGCGAGAGACTGAAACCGTGACTGCTGATCCATGTAAAAGCAGGGGGTGACTGTATATAAAATATGTAGTGAGAGAGAGAGATAATATAAAATATAAGTAGGGTTTCAGAACCACCAGCATTAGAGCAGAATATGAAATATGACCACGATGTTTCCTTAGGATTTATCAGTAAAGCTGTACTATAATGGCTAGTGGCAGAGCCATACTGAGACAAAGCCAACAACACTTGTACATCTGTGTACAACCATCCAGTAGTAATAACAATAACTCGCCAGATGCTGTCTACTCTGAGTCATTCCTGCCCCTCTTTGCTGCAAATTTCGCAGTTAAATCCATGTAGTCCCTGTATGGAGCTGCATCCCTCAGTAAAGAGATAATGAGTCTGCGTGTTTGTGTGTGTGTATATTTGTGTTTGTGTGTGTGTGTGTGTGTTTGCGTGTGTGCATTTGTGTGTGTGTGTGCGTGTTTGTATGTGTGTGTGCGCGTGTGTTTGTGTGTGTGTGCGCGTGTTTGTGTGTGTGCGTGTTTGTATGTGTATGTGCGTGTTTGTGTGTGTGTGTGTGTGTGCATTTATGTGTGTGTGCATGTTTGTGTGTGTGCGTGTTTGTATATATGTGTGTGCGCGTGTTTGTGTGTGCGTGCGCATGTTTGTGTGTGTGTGTGTGTGTAGGGGATAATGGCCCTGGACTCCCCGTACACTGGAATCGTGGATTGGCGCTTGGTGGCTCTGACGTATGGTGAAGACTTCCAGCGGGCCGGAGGCACCATTGTAACGGGATTTGAGGCTTCGGACATCACCATGGCAACAGAAAGTCAAGCTGGGAGCTCTGAAGGTAGAGGATGTGACCTGTTGACCAAGAACGTTTAACACACACACACACACACACACACACACAGACACGGCACTAAAAGTAAACGTTCACCCCAGACCACATTAGGTTGTGTGAGCAGAAGAGATGTTTTGTTTTTATCTGAATCTAATGGAAAGTTATTGTGTTTACAGATAGAAAAAGACATTCTTTATATTCTTGCTGTTTTAGAACAGAGGTTCAAGATATGAGCCGGTCTTGATAAGGACTTCATACAGAACGAAGCTCTAATGTAAATGGAATTTTTTTAGTGACGTTGTCATTAATTAAGTAATTGTTATTACATTGAAGTAGTACTGTAAAGTAAGTCAAAGGGTGAGAAATTGTTAGTAATGACTCTATACCCCTATTGGTAGACATTTGACTGTTCTTTACCTTCACTTAAATGTGAATGTTGTGTTTTATCTCTTCTCAGGTTTAAAGAACCCGGTCATTATCAGGAGCTCAAACGTGAGCACCATGTGTTAAGTTTGCGTTTTCATTTCATAACAGGGTTCAAATATGAGTTCTGTGCGTGTAAGTATGTATGTGTGTGTGTGTGTGTGTGTGTGTGTGTGTGTGTGTGCGTGTGCGCGCGCGCGTGTGTAGGGTGAGGAGGTGCGCTGTCGTTTCGTGCTGACCTGTGGCGGTTTGTATTCTGATCGTCTCTCGGAAATTTCGGGCTGCAGCCCTGAACCTCGCATCGTTCCCTTCAGAGGAGATTACCTAGTGCTGAAACCGGAGAAGAACTACCTCATCAGGGGCAACATCTACCCCGTGGGTGTCTCTCTCTCTCACACACACACACACACACACACACACACACACACTAGTTCAATCAGTGGTTTGCCAGACTCAGTAAGGTCAATGGTTTCCCAGACTCAATAGAGTAAATGGGTTATGTCCAGTAGGGTCAATGGTTCTCAGACTCAATAGAGTCAGTGGGTTAAGTCTAGCTGGGTCGATCATTCTTCAGACTTAATGGGACCAAGGCTCCTCAGACACAGCAGAGTAAATGATTTAAGCCCAGCAGAGTGTGTGGCTCTTAAAACTCATAAGAAGGTGAACTGAAGGAATAATTTGCTCGGTAGTGGGAAATAGACAAGTAAAACAATACAACAAATTTTTGCCGGGTGGGGGGTGACAGGAATTTTGCATTATGTTGAACTATTCTAAAAAATGATCATAGTAAGTACAGTTAGCCCTAGAATTTCTTGTTTTTGACTTTTTGACTGTCTGTGTGTGCACGTGTGCGCGCGTGCGTGTGTGTGCGCGTGCGCATATGTGTGTGTGTAGGTTCCAGACCCGCGGTTTCCCTTCCTGGGAGTCCACTTTACTCCCCGTATGGATGGCAGTGTGTGGCTGGGGCCCAACGCTGTGCTGGCCTTCAAACGGGAGGGCTACAATCTCTACGACTTTAACATTAAAGACTTTACAGATGCACTGTCTTTCAGGTATTGCAGTTATTTTCCTTTCTTTTCATGCTTTTTTTTTCATGTAAAGAAGAGATAGGAAGGATGGTGTTTTTCCAAGATCTTTCTGTTGTTGCTATTGGTTCCTCTAATTCAAGAATAATCAAATCGTAATCTAAAGTGGATAACAATTAATAATAAACACATCTGTGAATGTGTGTGTGTAGAGGTTTACAGAAGCTGGTGCTGAAGAACGTGGTGTATGGTGTAGGTGAAATGTACAGGGGAGTGTTCCTCAGTGCTCAGGTGAAGATTCTTCAGAGATACATACCAGAGCTCGGTCGCAGTGATATCGAAAGGTGAACACACACACTCTCTCTCTCTCTCTCACACACATACATACACACAAATTACACTTTACTGGCGACAGATTACAATACACTACAGGAAGTGTAGGAGGGGATGGGATTGTGAATGATGGTAAAGGAGAGAGAGAGAGCTGAGGAAATCAGACCAGTGAAATTAAGAGTTCATGGGTTCAAGATAGAATTTATATGTGTGTGTGTGTGTGTGTGTGTATATATCGTAAACCCCCACTTTAACGCGGAACAGCAGTCGCGGTTTCAATCCATCGCGTTATTTGCTGAGAACCAAACTAATAATTGTTCGCTAAAACACGGAAACTGCAGAAATACTCATTATTTATTTTGCTTTTGTGACGTCGGGGTTTCGTCCACCATACCCCTCGTCCTATTGCTGGGCTGCTAAACACCGCACCCAAACATAAACGAGGGGGCGTGGCGGACGAGGCCTGGACATTTTTATTGTAGAAATATGTAATTTTTAATGCATTTTAATGCTAAATAATTAAGAAAAATATAATTTACTCATTTTGTAACATAAATATTAACATGAATTCCGCTACATTTCCATATAAAAAATAACTATAAATGTTTTGGATCAGTGGAGAGAAACACTCAGGGATTTTGAAATAGGCCGGAGGTTTGAAAGTAGTCAGTCCGAAAACGCTATTTATTTCTCCTTGCTGCTGTTGGCTGCTGCCATATGTGATATATACATGTCACGGTGGTGTCTGGTGGTGGTTTTTGGTCCTGTTTCCTGTGTTTTTTCCTGTGTTCCTGGTCTCCCAATTGGTTCTCCCCGTCCCCGCTGTTAGTATAAAGTCTGTCTTGTCTTTATGTTCGGGGTGCAGGCATTAATCACGGGATGTTCTGTATGTGTTTGAACGTTGAAAATAAAGTCACGGAAAGAAAACCCTCCAACTCGGCATGACTCTTTGGAACTCGTGGAGCCACGGCGCTCTCCCGGGCTGGTCCGGGTGCTGGTCGGAGAAGGAGGACGAAATCCTGCCGTTACAATACACATGTGCATAATACGTGCCTCTCTCTCTCCTACAATCCCATCTCCTCCTACACTTCCGGGAGTGTATTACAATATATTAGATATAATATACACACCCCTGACCAGTTTCAGAGGAAGGTATTTTGCAGCCTATTGCAGTAAAACATTTGTTCCCATTTCTTGAATTTAATGCCATAGATAAGACGGTTTGACAGAAATACCATAGTATTTTCTCACCAACAAGGCAATTCAAAGCAAAATATAAAGAAATGGGGATGTACATACGGGGCATATTATTATTATTACATATATATAGAACACATATGAGGCATATTATTATTACAACACATAGATGTATGTATACAGATAATACAAATGGGGCATATTATTATTAAAAATATATACATACATAGAATTAAGGGCCATACATATGATCTAGTATCATATAAAAAAATATGTGTGTGTGTGTGTGTGCGCGTGTGTGTAGGGGTCCGTCAGGAGTAAGAGCGCAAGCTCTGGATTCTGAGGGGAACCTGGTTGATGATTTTGTTTTCGACGGCGGTGTGGGGGAGCTTGCCAGCCGAGTGCTGCACGTCCGCAATGCGCCATCTCCCGCAGCAACCTCCTCCCTCGCCATCGCAGAGATGATCGCGGATGAGCTGGAGACACGCTTTAACCTGTAGACACAAACACCCCCCCACACACACACATATACCTTTATACACATCTTTATCATCTGAGCTGAAGCTTAAAGTTAAGCCACAGTCAGGATAAAATTCTGCAAACTGAGATCACAGGTGTTGTTTAATATGGTGGAGTTTTGTCTGAACTTAGCGATAGTTCAGCAAAAATTGTATAAGACGGAAAGAGACTGTTCACTATAAAAGTGAACAGAAGTACAGGGAAGGAATGATATAAGTGTGAAATCCATTAGAGATTACTGAACACCTTTACATGGTTTGAAGTGAGTGATGATTTAGGCCTGCTAATTGGTGGGCTATCTTTCCCTTACTCGTTAGCTACATTAGCCTTGTAGCTCCAGCCCTAAAAGTGCAGAAGCTTCTGACACCACTCCCTGACTACATTGAGAATGGTGGGATTTAAATTTTTCACCAAACTATCACTTTAAAGACTCATCAGGTCCAGCTCAGGCTGTTACTGTCAGTCTGGCGCTTGATTACTGAGGTTTTGGGGCTCATTCATTCTAATTATCATTAATATTTGGTTGTTAAAGCAACAGTAGGAATCAGGACTAGTATCATTTGTAACTTGAATTTTGCACAAGACTTGGTTTGGACATGATTCAGCATTATTTTCTTGATCTAATCCATGTAATAATATAATAATAACCTTTATGATGGTGTGAGATTTTTCCAAAACAAACAGAATGTAAGTATGTTTATGGTGCTGTTTCAATTCTTTTGTGATGGCTTTTTCTTGATTTAGTTGTTTAAAAACAACAATATTATTGCGTATGTCAACAGAGGAGTATTTTTGCCAATAAAATATCCATAAGTTGGAGTCTTAGTGTTATTTCTTTAGTTAATTTTTGTTTATTTAGTTGCTGTTATTAATAATTATTATTAATTTAATGGCACAATACATTTTAAATAAATTCTCATTTGCAATAGAAGCTTGCCAATTACACAAGGAGACAGGTTAACCTTCATGTTCAAATCTATTATTATCCTTAATGCTTGGTGTAAATTGGACCCCAGGTGCCTGGGTTTATGATTCAGGTACTATGTTTTTTTCACTGACCACCTAAATAGTGTTTCAAATAAATGATAAGATAAGATAAACCTTTATTAGTCCCACAAGTGAGAAATTTGCCTTGTCATGGCTGAAAGTGGAGAAAAACAAAGAGCAGCAAAAATGGAATAGAATAATATAGAATAAAATTACAAATGTGCACTATACCGGAAATATCAGTTCTGTCCTCCCTCATTTCATGTGATCTGTCAGTGGTTCTCAGTGGTTATAGTGCCCTCAGTTTAATCCAAAACAACCAAAACAAATGTGTAAAATGTTGACATTTCTTCTAGGTTTCATAAAACAGCTAAAACAGCCCGATGTCAATGTAGAAAATTTGTACAGGACACTTCTTTCAATTTACCCAGTTTGTCAGCATTCATTTAGGAGAAGTAATTTAATATGAAGCAAAACATCAATTATTTATTCATAGACATTAAAGTAAATGGGGTCAAATTGATACCAAAAATAATTGGAGGGTTAACCGATGTGCAGTTTGTTTTTACATCAAGGTTTTCTGAGTGCAGAATAAACTCCTTTGTAGCACATGAAGGTCATAAGTGTGATCCAGGCCATGTGGGCTGATCTTATAAATAGAAATGAGCCGCCAGTGATGAGCAGAACCATCCACATGAGGACAGTGTAGAGCAGGTTATCAGAGCATAAGTGCCAGCGAGGTGAGACAGAACTGCAAATGAAGCTTCTAGAAGGGAATAATGCAGTATGTTTTCAGGATGGGCTAGTAGTAACCATGCTTTGAGTTGGGTGTGTGTACTGTTCAGGAATAAAAACACGTCTGTTCTTATTGTGGCTGTGCATCAACCTGAAATCTAACCAGATACATCTGACCTTATTAGCCTGAGTCCCTGCCCATACTTGGCATGAATAATTTAATTAATTTTTGCTTTTTTTTTGTAATGACTTCACTCTGCACCAGTGGCTGGGGCAAGACAAGATCATGTCCCCCACACACACACACTTGCCCCCAACCCCCATGTGATCTTGTTAGCTTCAGTTCCTGCCCATATTAAGTACGATTAATTGTCCCAAATCATTTAAATGAATACATTCTTTTAGATGTCATGATTTGTTTTTTTAATGATGTCACAGTGCACCAGTGGGTGGAGCAAAACAATGTTATGTTCTTGCCCTCACACCCCACACAACCATTGGACCTTGTTACCTGGAATCCCTGCCCATGTTGAGCATGATATCATTTAAAAGTATACATTCTTTTTAATGTAATGACTTTGCTTGTCATTAAGATGTCCCTGTGCACCAGTGGGTGGGCCAAAACAATATCAAGTTTCACTCTCCCACCCCCTTTTGACCTTGTTAGCCTGAGTCCCTGTCTCTTTTAACAATGACTGATTGTCCCAAATCATTTAAATGAAAAAATTCTCCTAGATGTAATGTTTGTATTTCTATGGTGTCACTGTGCACTAGTGGGTGGAGCAAACCCCCCCTGCCCCCCACCTGTTATCACCTGCCAGATGCGTCACAGTGCCAGCACCTACCAGTCTAGGAGCTCTGACTACACTGATAGTGGCCTATAATTTTCCATTCTACCTTAAATGGTGCAGCTGTTACATTCTGGCACCTGAGGCAAGTTTCAGTCTCGTGGTTCCTGCGCTAAAAGACGCTGGATGGTCTGGGAAGTTCCACTACAGTTATCTTATTTTTCTTAAAAAGGTTTTTTTTAACTTTTCCTGTGGTCTGTATTTCACTGAACTAACATTACTGAAACTGCAGGAAGGATTTTAGGTACTTTACACACTATGACTCGTGACTCACACACAGGTATAAAATGATAAACACAAAGGAGGGGAGAATGATTAAATGTACATATATACATACATATACATACAATTAACATGTGCACATAATTTTATACATAATACATAATAATACATTATAATACATTATACAAAATTTTACATATTTTTACATACTAGTAAAGTAGTAGTATATATGTATAGTATATAAAGTACATATAAACCACTGAACAAATAAACTAATGAACAGCTACATACATATGGGAAGGAAGCTAGTCGGCTATGGCAGTGTGATGCTCTGGACAATGTTCTGCTGGGAAACCTTGGGACCTGCATTCATGTATGTGTTATTTTGACCCATTTCACCTACCTAAGCATGGTTGCAGAGCAAGTACATCCCTTCATCAATGATGTTCCCTTATGGCAGTGGCCTCATGTTCACGAATGTTCAGGAGTGGTTTGAGAAGCTGTATAAAGCATTGACTTCCAGATCTCAGATCTCAGTCTGACTGAACATCTGTGTTACATGCTTGACAGACTAGTCCCATCCATGGAGGCCCCACATCGCAACTGATAGAACTTAAGGGATCTGCTAACATCTTGGTGTAGACACCACAGCACTGTTTCAGAGGTCTTATGGAGTCTGTTGTCTTGATGAATCAGAGCTGTTTTGTGGCGCAAGGTGGAACTACACACTTTAAAAATATAGCTGATCTGTGTACATTTGTAATAGTTAAAAAGAAGGAAAACGCCTTAAAAGGAGTAAGCGCATGTGTGACCGCTTTTTACTCATTGG
This sequence comes from Hydrocynus forskahlii, assembly GCA_037974365.1. Classification (NCBI taxonomy): domain Eukaryota; kingdom Metazoa; phylum Chordata; class Actinopteri; order Characiformes; family Alestidae; genus Hydrocynus; species Hydrocynus forskahlii. The sequence continues at coordinate 16,091 of JBBPCX010123242.1, forward strand.
TCACTATTTCACAATAGGAAGCAGACAGTGGCGGAGGAAGGATTTAAATGAATATTTGAAGGTTCAGACACTCAGAAGGGGAGTTCCTCAGCATCTCCAGTCTTAGTGTTCTCTCTCAGACAGGCTCAAGTTGGTTTAGACTGCTCTGCTGCAGTTTCCAGCATGAAGGTCAGTCATCTGCCGGCGCAATCAGTTATGATTGCAGCAGAAAAGCCGTCACTTAAAACCACTTCTTCATTTTAACCAATGTGGCGTGTAGGTTTCATCTTACATAACAGTATCACTCAGCCCAGCAGGCCCAAAAAGCCACACAGCTCTTAGTTTTTATGCAAAACTGCTCATTTCTCGTTTGTGTGATAGTATTATTAATGAAAATAAAATATTTAATTACTGTAATATTATATCATTATATCCAGTTATTGAGTAGAATAGAATTATCAAAGAATATAGTACATTTAAAATAAGTGTCTGTGTGTGCACTGTATCAAGAGGCTTATTGCTTTAATGAAACAGTAAAATATATAAAAACACATGTTTTCAATAGGCAGTGATCAGGTAGTGATCCACCAAAAATAGTTCATTTGGAGTTTGTTATTGTTGCCCACTGAAGGAGGACAAGACTTTTTACTCACCCACTGGAGTCTTTTTTGTCAAATAATAAACATTCCACCATAATTATGAAATATTCAATGCGGAAACACCACAGCATTAATGCAAACTTCCACTCTTGCCCATATACGATTTCCCGTGTTGTGTTAGGATCAAGCTAACCCTGCCACGTGTTTGTTTTCCCCATGGCCTCTGGTTTAAACCTTAATGCAGACAGAAGCAAAATGCACACATCAGAAGCATTTAAATCATGCATGTAATGTATTCTTTTCACTATTATTGCACTTTAGCTGTGAATCCTGCAATAAATGCTTCGGTTCAAAGCCTAACACTGCATTTAAATGGGGGTTTGGTTTAGCCTGTAAGTGATCATTTACCTTTCACACCTTCTCAGGCTCTCAGTTTTATTTAAGGATGTGACCTGAAGCACTCGTAGGTGTGTGTAGGCTACACACTCACAAACACACACACGTGTGCATATATATTTAAATATACATATATGTGCATCATATGAACAAAGGTTTTTGGTTTTTGGCTAGGCCACTTACTTCCAGCGAAGGAGAATCTTAATGCTTCAGCAAGCCAAGACATTTTGGACAACTGGTGAACACAGTTTGGGGAAGAACCTTTTCTATTCCAGCATGACTGTGCTGCTCCATAAAGACATGGCTGGATGAGTTTGGTGAGGAAGAACTTGACCAACCCTCACAGAGCCCTGACCTCAACCCCATCCAACACCTTTGGGATGAACTGGAAAAGAGATTGCGAGCCAGACCTCATCCAACATCAGTACCTGAGCTAATAAATGCTCTACAGAATGAACGGGCACAAATTCCCACAGAAACTCTAAAATCTTGTGGAAAGAAACCTTTCCAAGGAGCTCTCTCTTTCTCTTGTTGCATTTTTGTGCTCGGGATATGACCAGCACGCAGCGCTCTAGGTCTCGGGTGGTTTTCACATACTATTACTTTTGTCCATATAATATGTGATCATTACTTTTGTCCATATAATATAGACAAAAGTAATGGGATGCCTGACCCCCATGAAAACCAGCCGATACCCCAAGCGCTGACAAAAGTATTGGGACACCTCACCATTACACCAGCAGCAACTTTATTGATACTGCTATTAGATACACAGACTTTAATATGGAGTTGGTTCCCCTTCACCGCCGCTATAATGGTTCCTCCGCCCATACTCTGGACTCTGAGGTGAACTTGTTTTTCTATTACAAACTAGAAAAAACGTGAATGTCCTGCAGTGGCAAATAGCTTTGGCTTTATATTTGATTACATTAATGTTTAAATGGAGATTTACAGAAATATTTGAACTGCAGCTGTGTAATTGTGTTAAAGGGAACACTGCTGTTAAAAAGCCCCTTGTTTGTTTAAAGTGTTTGCAAACCAAATGTTATTGCACTTTTGTTCACATAGCAGTACTTTCCAAATAAAATTGCGCAGTACAGTACTTTTGAATTAATAATTTAATTTGCGGATAACCCTGCAATTAATCACTATTAATTATGGAAAACAATGTGATTAATCGCGATTAAAAATATAACCGTTGCCCAACACTTATGTTTGTATATATATATATAAATATTTGTAAACACCTATGTAAATAACGGCGAACGATGAGACACAGCGCAATATTACATTTCATTCTTAAGAAGCCATTTTGTACTCAACAGTACTAGAACTTTCACACACAGGTTTCAGAAGGTTGTACTGTAGCCCTCCCTAATGGTGCCCTATGTTGCACTGAACTTCCACAACCTTTCGCTCTCTCGCCTCTCAACAATCTCTGGTCTCCAACAGTCCGGAGGATGGTGATAGACAAGAAAGGGCTTTCCCACACATAATAACACACACAAACACATAAGAACACCCCCCCCCCCGAAAATGTCCCCAGAAACACAAATAAAACAGGCCAACTGGCCCATTTGGCTGTCCTGCAAAGGCTCATGGGAGCCAGTGTGACTGCTGGCTCGTCACACAATATATACAGAGAGAGAGAGAAAGAGATAGAGCTCCGACACAGGAAAGACTGCATATTCAGTGATTTGTGAAACACAATAGAAACACTTTTTTACCACACAGGTGCTTTAGTACTCTAATAAATCCCTTTCTCTCTCTGACCCTCCCTGCACGTGAGCATGAAGCAGTAACCAATCAGAGGGGCGGAGCGTCGGCCGGACACCCCAGTGCCCCGCCCACTCCGTGCGTCATTCGCGGGAAGTCGGCGCGAGGAGCCGAAATGAGCGCGCGGGGCACCGAGACAGGGAGCAACCACAACAATAACAACAATAACAACAACGACAACAACATCAACAACAGACAGACAAACAAACAAACAGACAGACTCCAGCCGCGCTTCTCCCGGGTATAATGGGTTTGACCTGAGGAGAGGAGAAGAGAGAGGGAGGAGAGAAAGTGGACGCCCCCCCGAGTGTGTTCGGGGCGCTGTGTGGAGGATGAGTTGTGTGTGCGCGGAGGCTCTGCCTCACACACAGCTCTGTTTAAACACTGCTTTTACTGTAACACATCACTTTCTGTCTCGTCTGGACTCCTTCTTTACTCTGATATCGCCGACTTCTACTTCGAACCGGTTTAAGTTTCTATTTTTTCTGTGTTGAGGCTCAGACACCGGCCCGATTAGCCAGCTAGCTAACAGCCCCGTCCTGTTTTGGCCAGTTAGCCACCGAGCTAACTAGCGCGAGGAGGGTCAATCATCTCTAACAAGGCGCGAGGGAGGATTTTTAAAAATAAAGTGAGTCCCGTTTAGACAATAACGGTTAATACATATTTAGTTATTTATTTTTTGGAAGTAAGACTTGTAGGCAGTTAGGCAGGTCGCTAGCCGGACAGACGGGCGCGCGGAGGGGTGGTCGAGTCGGGTCGGGTCGGTTCCTGTCGGTGAGACACTGATGCGGTCGGCCCGCTCCGGCCACGGCATCGCGGGGCGTCCGCAGGCATGCAGCCGCAGCACGGCTATGACTTCTCCAGCGAAGAGAACAGCCCGAAATGGC
>JBBPCX010123298.1:0-19716 GCA_037974365.1 Hydrocynus forskahlii
ACATAAATATGGGGACGAAGGGAAAACTAATATTCAGGAGACGGGGAATGGGTTCTACGTGACGGGGACGAGGTGGCGGTCACAAATTCATTTGTAAGACTACCATTAATTTTAATTCATGCCTTTGGTTCCTGATAGAATGTTTTGATGAACTCCACTGAATTTTTATTAAAGCCAATCTTTTCCAGGCTAAGATATAGTAACTTCCAACCAATACTAATGAAGGCTTTTTCAGCATCTAATCTAAGTAGCAGTGCACAATGTCCCTTGCTTTGTATGTCCTTGATTATATGTAGTGTCCTTCTGATATTGTCCTGTGTTTGTTGTCCCTTGATGAATCCTGTTTGATCTCCATCGATTAGTTCAGTTATGAATTTCTCAAGTCAACTGTTTATAGTGGATGTGTAAATTTTGTAGTCACAATTCAATATTGAGATGGGTCCGTAGTTTTTGCAGATTTCTTTGTTCTTTCCTTCCTTTGGAATTACTGTTATTGTAGCCTCCTTCCATGAAGGGGGGATCTTGCCTTCTTTCAGTGTTTTGATGAGGGGTTAACTCTCTTTTCAAATTTTGTACCACTCTGAAGGAAAGCCATCGGCTTCCGGGAGCCTTGTTGTTTTTTAGTCTTGTTATCGCGTCTTCCAATGCTGCTTCTGTGATATGAGAATTTATTATTTGTTTTGTTTTTTACCAACTGCAGGTAGGTCATGTCACGGTGGTGTCTGGTGGTGGTGTTTGTTCCGGTTTTTGGTTCCTGTTTGCCTGTTTTTGGTTCTTTTTTCCCTGGTTTTTCCTGTGTCCTGGTTTCCCCTGGTTTTGGTTTGTCTGTTCCCTGGGGTGGCCAGTAGGGGTCACCCCTAGTCTGTTTTGTGTTATGCCTGTGCCCTGCGTCTCGCGTCACCTGTGTCCTGTTTCTGGTTAATTATCAGTCCCATGTGTTTCGTGTCCTGTCTGCGTTTCCCTATTGGTTCTCCCAGTCCCTGTGTCTGTATAAAGTCTGTTGTGTGTGTCTGTTCGGGGTGCGGGCATTGATAAGGTTTCTGTGAATGTACCAGTGCTTTTGTCTTGAGTTAATGTTAAATAAAAACCACGGTGAAGGAAGAATCCTCCGACTCGGTATGTCTCTGTGGAACTCCTGGAGCTACGGGGCTCTCCCGGGCTGGTCCGGGTGCTGGTCGGAGGAGGAAAACGAAAACCTGCCGTTTGCGGCGCCGTCGCCGCGCTGCGGGGCGCCGCAACACGGCCGGCACCGTAACAGGTCAAGTGAATACAGAAATTTTCTTATAGTCACTTCATCTGCTAACTGGTTGTGTATATGGTTTCTTATAGTAATTTTCAAATAGATTGATATTCTGAGGGTCTCTAATTTTACAGATGATTATCTGTTTCTTCTTTATTTTCCTAGCTATTAATTTATTTGCTTTAGGTCCTGATTCATAATATTTCTGTTTTAAGAGTCTCATTTGATTTTCAACCTCTGCTCCTAGTATTCCATGAATTGCTTTCTTGACTTCTTTCATAAACTGGAGCGTTATGAGATCATTTATATTTTTGTGTCTTACTTCTATGGTTTTGAGTTCCCTAATTTTTTCCTGATATAATTTTAGTCTGGTCTTTTTAAAGTTCTTTGAGATATTATTTTTCCCCTCATCACTGCTTTCATGGCATGACAAAATCTACTTCCCCCTTTTCATTCTCTTGTCTGTATAAAGTTATTTCTTTTTTTACCGTCTCTACATATTCGGGGATGTTAAGAATTCCAACATTCATCCTCCAGTTTGTGTTTCTTTTCCTACCATTCAAATCAATGTTCAGGTAAACAATATTATGGTCTGACATATCTGCCACTCCAATCTTGCTGTCTAGCACCCTAAAACTATCTGCTGTATTGATAAAGAAGTAATCTATTCTTGTATATACTGCATGTGAAGCTGAATAAAATGTATAGCCCCTCTCATAGGGGTGGAGCTCTCTCCGGATGTCTATTTAAGCCCCCCCTTAAGTCGTCCGTCCCCACCCCCCTACCCCCCCGCATATAAGTACCCCTTCTGTTTACAATACCAAATTGTCAAATACATTCTGTAAAAATTCTTATCACTATCTGGTGGCACATACACATCACACAGTGTTACTATTTGGCCTTTGATTTGCCCTTTTACCACAATGTACCTGACTTCTTTAATAGTCTCAAATTGTATTGTGTTCAATATTGCTACACCCCTTTTACTCCCCCTTTTATATGAGCTATAGAATGTGTTTCTAAATCCGTTTTTTTTTTTTTTACTTTTCATGTTCTTGGTTAGAGAAGTGTGTTTCCTGTAGAAAACCTAGCTGTATTTTTCCTTTCTAAGATTTGCAATAACTTTCCCTCTCTTAATAGGATTGTTCACCCCATTCACATTTAAAGACACTGTTTTAACCAAATTCTGTTGCATCTTGTTCAACTTTGGATTGTCTCAGCTTCTTACTGGTACATATAACACAAGCATTTGCACATGGGAACTCACCATTCTGGTGACAGCAGGCGAACTGAACCTTGCCCAAACCCCTATTATAGGGAGAGTGCAATACCCTCCTAACAAGGAGGGGCCCCTCACTGGAAGAAAGCGAAAGCCCCAGAAGTGTTCTCCCTCATCTTCCAGTTAAAAAACAACATTTCTCTGTTCTTCTGCTCTGCCGGCTAACTTTTTTTCCTAATGGGGCACTGTAATGGGAGGTAGGATTTGTTGGTTCCTATATTGCTTTTGAATAAGGCCCTTCCATAAATGTGATTCCCCTCATAATAACTATTTACCCCCCTATCAGTTATCTTCCCGTTACAAAATTTCCTTGCTTGACCTCAAAAAGTGTTCAGTTGTTCACTAGTACACCTCTCTTTAAGTCTCCTGGCTCATCCTTATCTCCTGTATCCCTGTGGTTTTCTTCTCGTTCAATGGGACAACACTGTGTGCGCGTCCGATTCGCCCACTGGTTGCCATGGCGCCGTTCTCAACAGACGCTTCTCCAGCATCTCTCCCTTGTTGACTTTTTTACTCTGGACCTCCATGCCCCGCCATCTCATCTCTTTGGCGGCCTCCTGCGGGTCATCAAAAACCCATACTCCTTCTGCCCAGTTCTTTAAGCACCTTTTTGATTTCCATGTAGTTTTTGCATTTCTGCACCACTTCAGCTGCAGAGTCATGATCGAAAAACCATCCAGTTTGATTCGTTTCTGCCAAGCCAGTTTTAATATTTGCTCCTTTGTGTCAAACTCCTTCTGCGCCCTCTGGGCTCCAGAAGATCTATTTGAACATTATCTGTGTTTTTGGGGTATTTCACCTTCTTTGTCCATTTCCCCCTTCCATAGTTTATTAATGACTTAGATTCCCTGTTGTTATAAGGGGATTTATTCTTGTCGCCGGCACAAGCTCTTTATTATGCTGCCATCTCCACGGTGGCCATCTTAGTTCCCCCAGTCAGTAGTAATTCAAGTAGATACACTGTACACTCAGCACCGAAATGCAAAGAGACGAGCAAAATACAGCACCTCAAAAGCCTAGGAACCATAAATCAAACAGACGCGATCAGTAATTGCATCTGACGTCACTGCCGTCATCCTCCAAGATCTGTTGCGGGAAATGTGGTCACAGACGCTTGTCACTGTCACACACTTCGTAGTCATGGCACCAGGTGTAACTGGTCACTGTACTACATGTAATTGGTCACTGCACCATGTGTAACTGGTGTATCCTCTCCGCATTGTGTTGTGTAGAATTGGTTCTGGTGTGTGGGAGCAGCATGTGTGGAATGACAAAAAAGACACCCACATTCACTTTTGGACAGTCGCTGCAGTCCGTTTATTGTCGTTGCCAGGAAAAGGTCTGCTCTGCTCTTGCAAAGAAAATGGAAGAGTGCACATATAGCACACTAACTTACTAACGTATAACACTCTAACTTGAAAAATATACAGGAGGTCCTCAAGTTACAACAGTCTTGACATAGCATCACATAGCATCTCTGGAGCCCTGAACGAGTGGCAGCCTGTTATGGCAGCTCTGCTCATTTCTGAGCTTCTTTCTTATTTTCCTTTTTTAGCCTCTTAACTTTTCAATTTAAGTTGTAACAATTTAAATCCGACACCATGCACTACTGTTTCCTGCTAGTTAAGGTAAGTTTTGTTTGGTATTTTTTACTTTTTCTGCCCGTGTTTGGAGACCTGCCGCATGGGCCCTTTGTTTACAGACGAGATCAGCTGTTAGCATCGTGTCCCGCACCGGCGCTGCCGGCAGACAGACCCGATATCCCTAGCGAGCTGAGGAGGAAGGGACGTGGGTGTCGTGCCGGGTGGGAGCGTCGGTTCCCAAGAAGGAGATGATACAGACCATCTCTCCCTTCTATAGTCATGGGAAATGTGAGATCTCTCCCCAACAAGATGGATGAGCCAGCGTGCTAACCCGGTTCCAGACTGAATTCCGGAAGCGTAGCATCATGATGCTAACGGAGACCTGGGTAACACCGCTAACTCCGGACACAAGCATGGTGCTGTCCGGATTCCAGCTGCCGCGGGCGGACAGGACAAGGGAGAGCAGTAAGAGGTAAGGAGGGGGACTGGCAGTGTTTGTGAATGACAGATGGTGTAACCCTGGATGCAGTCTCCAACATCTGTTACAAATACCCCCACACCCACCTCTGTTCCACCTGAGGCACTTTACACCTTCCTCACACACTCCACTCACTGCTCCTCCCTCCCAACCACAGCATCCAGTACACATCCAGCTCATGTCTCCAACCTGTCTCTTTCAACTATCCAGGTTTGGAGGGAACTGAGGAGGATCAAAGCCAAGAAGGCAGTGGGTCCAGATGGCATCAGCTCAAGTGTTGCCAGGTCCTGCACAGATCAACTGTGTGTGGTGATGGGGCACATTTTCAACCTGAGCTTGAAGCTGGGGAGAGTACCACAGCTTTGGAAAACCTCTTGTGTGGTACCAGTGCCAAAGACTCCACATCCTAAGGGCCTGAGGTTACAGTTGCAGGCCGGTGGCTCTTACATCCCACCTGATGAAGACCTTGGAGCGGCTGGTCCTTCCTCAGCTTCGGCCCCTGGTGAACTCATCACCCACTTCAGTTTGCCTACCAGCCTGGCATTGGAGTGGATGATGCTGTCATCCACTTCCTACATCATTCCCTCTCTCACCTGGAGACCACTGGGAGCACTGTAAGAATCATGTTCCTTGATTTCTCCAGTGCATACTGGACTACCTCACTAACCGACCACAGTATGTGAAAACTTGGGGCTGTGTGTAGGACAGGGTCGTCTGCAGTACTGGGGTCCTGCAGGGAATGGTTCTGGCACTGTTCCTCTTTGTTATCAACACTGCAGACTTCTCTCATGACTCCACCAGCTGCTTCCTGTAGAAGTTCTCTGATGACTCTGCAATAGTCGGCCTCATCACTGATGGGGATGACAGGCAATACAGAGAACCTACCAGTGACTTTGTGGGCTGGTCCTAGCATAACTACCTCCAGATAACACAGGAAAAACCAAGGAGCTGATGGTAGACTTCCGTAGGCACAAACATCCTCCGCTGCAACCACTGAACATCCAGGGTATGGACATCGGGGCTGTGGAGAGCTACAGGTACCTTGGTGTTTTTCTGAACAACAAACTAAACTGGACTCATAATACAAATGCACTCTATAAAAAAGGGCAGAGCAGGCTGTACCTGCTGCGGAGGCTCAGGTCTTTTGGAGTGAAGGGACCACTCCTGAAGACCTTTTATGACTCTGTAGTGGCATCAGCCATCTTTTATGGTGAACTATTACGGAGACTGAACAGGCTGACCTGGAGGGCCAGCTCTGTTCCAGGATGCCCTCTAGACACAGTGGAGGTCGTGAGTGACAGGAGAATGGTGGATAAGCTGTCATCCCTGTTGGATAACATCTCCCACCCACGCAGGAGACTCTGACATCACTGAGCAGCTCCTTCAGTGGCAGGCTGCTGCACCCACGACGTGGAAAGGAGAGATTCCGCAGGTCTTTCATTCCAACCGCTGTCTGACTCTACAACAAAGACCTTGCAGATGACCACACACGCACAGACAAACAAACACACACATCCAATACACCACAGTAGTTTCTCTTATGTGCAATATTACTTGAGTGCAATTTTTCTGATGCGACATGCAATTTTTTAGGTGGAACTATTACTACTGGGCAAAATGTGTACTTTTCTGGTGCATTACTACTGTTTTTGTCAATGCCTGTCACTCCATTATGTACCTGTGTGCGTGTATGAGTGTGTGTATATATAGCCTCAGCGTTCTCATATTTATTTATATATCCACTCTGTACATATATACATACATATACTCATTGTGTACATACATACATACATGCATCCATACATACATACATATTTATCTAGGTTTACATATAGTTTAAATATACATATATACAGTAGCCCCCCACTTTTCATGGGGTTACTTTCCAAGAGCACTCGCGTATAGTGAAAAACTGCATTGCTGTGATGTGGTTAAAAAATGCCTGTTTTTATAGTGCAAACCCTAAATATGCTCCCAAATATGCTCCCAAAACACTTTAATTTAATTTTAAACTCATTAGCCTTAAAGAAAATGTAAAGGTAAACCTGTATTCGTACTCTACAGTTTACACTGAACTCCTGCAGTGCTAGAATGTAAAATATTGATCTTACCCCTGTATAGACTGCACTGTAATTAATGCACAGGCGTTTTCTTTGGTACGCGCTGTAGTTTTCATTGGTATAAGCAGGGTAAATACAGTAATAATTTATTTTACAGTAATAAATACACAGGGCTTTAAGAAGAACAAAATGAAAAATACAAGAACACTCGAGACGCTCCACGGGGCAAATTCTGGACTGCAGAGTCACAGGGCAGCAGCCAATCAGCAGCAAGGAGAAATAAATAACATTCTCGGATTGGCTACTTTCATACCTCCTACAGCTGACTGTGACGTCAGGGCCTTGTGCACCACACCCCCTCGTCCTCGTGTTGCTTGTTTATGTTTGGGGCGGCGCCGAGCAGCGGAGGTTCATTCCGTTCATGTGTCTGATTGCCTTGGTAACTGCTGCATGACGCACGAGGCCTGGACATCACAGTCAGCTGTACTCAGAGGCGGGATGTTCGAAAATCCGTGACTGCTCATCCGCGCGAAAGTGTGGGGGTTACTGTATATGTATATATATCTTATAATACACATGTCCATATTTTATATTTCTAGATTGTATAGTGTACTTTTTATACTGTCCTATTGGTATAGTATTATATTCTATTGTTATTCATTTTTGCAGCTCTTACCTTTGTTCTGTCCACTTTTTGCTGTGACAATGCAAATTTCCCACTTGTGGGACTAATAAAAGTTTATCTTATCTTATTTTGTCATATACAACAACATTACACCTTTAGCCTTGTACTTATGGACTACGTGTGTCACGCTGTGTGCTTGGAAGGGAAAGGGGAGGACGCCACAGCGTGGTTACTATTTACAGGTTTTTAATAAACACAGAAAACAATCACTCAATCACAAAACAAAACACAAACTCCGGCTCTAAACCAAAAAGGGAAACACCAAACACGATAAATGAAAACAGGGCAATACAAGAACACAAGACCCGTGCTCCTCAAAGAAACAAAGAAAAACAAAACCAGGAATCAGGATTTAGCTTTCCACAAAGCTTCACGGCCAGAAAACGTGGATACTGGCTGTCAGCGCAGACCGTGCGCAACCTTGGATTAAAACGGAGGAACACGGGCCTGAAAAACAGAACAGGGAAGACAAGATCATGAACATGAAACAGGCACAAGAAACCACAGACACCATGGGGAGAGAAGACAAAATAAGACAAATACAGACTCAAAATAAGACAAATAAAGAACACTGGGATCGGCTGGGGCTTAAATAAGGGGAGCAAACAAGACACAGGTGGACTAATGGGAAACAAGGGACAGGTGGAACTAATAGACAGGGACGGGATACAAACGGGGCATGAACACTAGGTAGGGGACAAGGGAACCAAACGCAAACTGGACACAAATATAGGGACGAAGAGAAAATAAAGGGAGAAGGGAGTACAGGGATACAGAAAGAAAGGAAAATTAATACTCAGGGGACGGGGACTGGTTTCTACGAGGTGGGGATGAGGCGGCTGTCACAGTACCCCCCTCTCCAGGCTGAATCACCTCTGGAGGCTTCTGTGGTACACGTCGATGCCCCGATGGTTGTGGGAGCGACGGCGGCCGGGGAGGCCGGCCCTGGGGACGAGGGGCCGGGCGATCTGGCCGTGAGGTGTGAAACTCATCCTTCAGCTCCTGGCTGAGGATGTCACGTGCCGGTACCCAGCTCCTCTCCTCGGGCCCGTACCCCTCCCAATCGACCAGATACTCCAGCCCACCTCTGCACTGAGGTGAGTCCAACAAGGTGCGCACGCGGTGAGCTGGAGTACCGTCAATGTCGATAGCCTCAGGGGGTGTGGCGGCCTCCCTCCGCTGACGGTCGGCACGGTCTTTGAATCGACGAACCGCCTGCTGGATGGATGTGTGTGCGTCCTCCCACACCCGCTCTGCCCGACGAAACCATGCGTCCACTCCAGGAGACATAGTGGGGCGCTGGTCCCATGGACAGAGTGGGTATAGAAAGAAAGGAACAGGGTTGATGCCCGAGCACACACTCGAAAGGGGTCAGGCCAGTGGCGGAGTGGCACAGGGAGTTCTGGGCGTACTCTGCCCAGACATGGAAGTCTGCCCAGTCGTGTTGCTGGCTGTGGCAGTATGTCCGGAGGAATCGGCCGAGCTCTTGAATGGTCCGCTCCGCCTGACCATTAGACTGGGGATGATACCCCGAGGTCAGGCTGACTGCGGACCCCAAATGACCCAGGAAAGCCTTCCACACCCTCGACGTGAACTGGGGGCCGCGGTCAGACACGATGTCCTCCGGGATACCGTAAACCCGGAACACCGACTGGAACAGAGCATCTACGACCTGACGAGCAGAGGGAAGAGAACGGAAAGGGATGAATCGACAGCCCTTTGAGAACCGATCTACCACAACCAGGACCATAATGTACCCTTTTGATGCCGGCAGGTCCGTGATGAAGTCCACCGCTAGGTGAGACCACGGTCTGTCCGGCACCGGTAGGGGCATTAATTTCCCAACTGGGAGAACATGGGGGGTTTTGGTCATGGCGCAGACAGAGCACGAAAGCACTCTTTGCGACATGGCCGGCCATCAGTACTTTCGTGCCACCACCTCCAGAGTTCTCGTAACACCCGGGTGACTGGTCGTAGGGGTCACGTGAGCCCACTCCACCACCCTCTGTCGCAGCGCCTCTGGGACGAAGGTTTTGTCCGTGGGGCACTCAGGAGAAGCAGTGACTCCCCTGAGCGCCACCGCGATTTCTTTGTCCAGATCCCATTGAATGGGGGCTGCAAAAAAACGGGGTGGCAGAATAGGCTCAGGTTCCCCCGCCTCCTTCTCGGTCCCGAACTGCCGTGAGAGGGCATTGGCCTTACCATTCATCTTACCCGGACGATACGAGATCTGGAAGTGGAACCTGGAGAAAAACAAAGCCCACCGTGCCTGTCTGGGGTTTAGCCTCTTGGCTTTTTTCACATGCTCCAGGTTGCGGTGATCGGTGAGGACCACGAAAGGCTGACGAGCACCCTCTAACAGATGGCGACACTCCTCCTTCACAGCAAGCAGCTCGCTATTGCCAATGTCGTAGTTCCTTTCTGCCTCCGTCAGCTTCCTGGAGAAAAAGGCACAGGGGTGTAATTTCCTGGGGAAGCCATGGTGTTGGGACAGGACTACCCCCACCCCTACTTCCGAGGCATCCACCTCCACGGTGTATTGTCTCTCCAGGTCCGGCATCCGCAGAATAGGGGCGGAGCTGAACGCCTTTTTCAATTTAATAAAGGCAGCTTGTGCGGCTGGGGTGAAAGACAATACCTTAGGAGAGCCTCGAAGGAGGGATGTCAGAGGGCAGCCACCGTGCTATAGTTCTTTATGAAGCACCGATAGTAATAGGGGATAGTAGAAGGGGACCAGGAAACTATACTGTGTGTTTGCCAATTTATATGGGGGTTATGTGAACGGAGCCAGGGAATACCTAAAATAATTTGGTGGTGTGACTGGGGTAGGACAATGAATGTGATGGTCTCTGTGTGGGTGTGCTGAACTGTGAGGGAAATGAGAACTGTGACGAGATTCAGGGGTGTGTTGCATATGGGGTGACCGTCAAGGGCATGAACCATGATTGGTTTGGCCAAGGGAGAGGTAGGGATACGTAGAGAGGACACGAGGGATTGAGAAATTAAATTCCCAGCCGATCCTGAATCTATTAGGGCACAAACAGAGGGAACAGGGTTAAAACCAGGCAACGAAACAGACATGACAAACTGATTAGCCAAAACAAAATCTGTAACCTGAGCCGGGGAAGCTTTAGAGGGCCGTAGCGGACACTGGAGTCGCCAGTGCCCTGCTTGTCCACAGTACAAGCAAACCCCTGCCTGGATTCGCTGATGGCGTTGTAGAATCCCTGTGTCGTCCCTGTGACCGGAGAGCCCACCCCCGAGCCGATGCAACTGGGGGCGGGCTCTCCGGTCACAGGGATGACAGTGGCAGGCGGAGATGGACGAGGCTGGAGGTTTTTGCGGCGGGGAGGTGAGGAGCGCGAGACTGGCGTCGACCCGCCCAACCTCTCTCGCAGGTGAAGGTCCAGCGAGATCGCCAGTTCAATGACCTCCTCCAGGCCGAGGTTAGTGTCCCGACACGCAAGCTCCTTCTGGACCTTGGGGCTTAAACCCTCCCGGGAACACGGTGAGGAGGACCTCCTCGTTCCAGCTGCTGTCTGCAGCCAGGATCCGGAACTCCAGGGCGTAATTGCAGACAGACCCCGAGGCCTGCCGCAACCTCAACAGCCTAGTGCCACTCTTTCGTCCCTTCCCGGGATGGTCGAACACCGTCTGGAACTGCTGGATGAAGGTGGCGTAGGACGTGGTGCTGATGCCACCACCCCTCCAGACGGCCGCTGCCCAATCCTGAGCCCGCCCCATCAGCCTCTGGATCACCGTTGTTATCCGCTGCCTCTCCGTGAGCTCCGGATTGTCTGAAAAGAAGAGTTCACAAGCCAGGAGGAAATTCCTGCACCCACTCGGATCCCCCGCATACCTTTCGGGGAGTGACGAGTGGTGTGCATATCCTGGCGAGAGCCTCTCTGGCTGGGCAGCGGATGCAGGTGGAGCGGGGGCTGGAGGTGGAACTGGAGGTGCAGCAGCCCCCCACAGGCCTCGCAGGCCTCCCAGGACCTCCTGCATGGCCTGGGTCAGGAACTCCAGCTGCTGACGGTGCTCCAGAAGCTGCTGGTCAACGGTTAGAGCCGGCGGCAGTGATAATTGTATTTTATTCCTCTCTCAGCTTCCTTTCGCTTGTTCATCAGAGGCCTGATAACATATTCTTATAAAACCGGTGACACAGCCTGTTGTAAAAAGACTGAACTGATTTTTTAGCTAACAACTGCTTATTCGGTCATTTACTTCTAAATGCACTGCTGCATTGCGACTGTTTGTGTATGCGTGTGTGTGTTCTGTTAACTTTCTTTTCGATTTGGCGATGAAGGTCCTCTGAGGACAATACAGGAAATAACACTAAAAACTGAACGGCTAACGCAAGCATACGGAGGAAAAAAAATATATAAGAACAGAGAATCAGCTTCCCGTGAGGACTGAAAACGAAGTAGTTTGGGTGGAGATTTTTTCTGTTATATAATAACCAGGACTGTCTTCTTTACAGAAGGGGGCGACTGAAATTGGCGGTCTCGAACCAGACAGAGAGAGACAGACAGAACGAGGTTGCGCGCGCCAGAGAGAGAGTGATATATAGAGTGAGGGAAAGACAGAAAGAGCTGTACCGTGTGTGAGAGGGAGGGGGTTGAGAGAGCTGTGGAGTGCGTGTGTGTGTGTGTGTGTAAGAAACAGAGTGCGTGCTGGAGAGCGTGACAGAGAAAGGTTGGGCGCGCTAGAGAGAGAGCTGTAGAGAAAGAGTGGGAACGCGCGCTGAAGAGGGAGAGAGAGAGAGAGCTGGAGAGAGGGAGTGAGAGTGTGTGTTAGAGGGAGTGTGTGTGTGTTAGAGGGAGAGCGAGTGGGAAAGAGCGTGCGCTGGAGAGAGGGGGAGAGTGGTGGACAGAGAGCGGAGAGAGATAACTGTAGACAACGGGAGAGTGTGCGCCTCGGGTTTGAGTTTAACGCTGCACTGGAAGAAGCTAGTGGTTTCTAGAACGGTTTACCCTGATACATGGCTCTCCTCGGCTCCATACTCTCCTCTGTTCCTCTGATAACTCGG
Source organism: Hydrocynus forskahlii (assembly GCA_037974365.1). NCBI lineage: Eukaryota > Metazoa > Chordata > Actinopteri > Characiformes > Alestidae > Hydrocynus > Hydrocynus forskahlii. The sequence goes on from JBBPCX010123298.1 coordinate 12,355, forward strand.
GCTTAACCTCCTGGAGGAGAACTTGGTGATGGGAGCACTCACTGTCCTCGTGCGGCTCCTCGCGCTGCTAGTGTGCGGGAAGCAGGCGGTGAGGTAAGGCGGCAGTACTTAACTTTACCTATCATTCAAAGAGTGAGAGGAGCAGCTTCAGCCTGCAGAACCGTCTGATGTCCTTATGTGTTTAGTCAGGTGGGGGTCAGGGCTTTAACCAGCATGACTTCTGCTTTTTATGCAGACCACTTCATCTCCTGTTAAAAAACATAAAGAGACCAAAAAACTACTCTAACCTCGGATTTTGTGGCTGTTTGTATTTGTGTGTGTGTGTGTGTGTGTGTGTGTGTGTGTGTGTGTGGTGTGTGTTATGTGGTACTGCAGTCTACAGGCTGCGCTTACAGCTGTTTTGTAAGTGAGGATGAGTTGAAAAAATTCACAGCTAAAGTGTGGCGTGCCAGCTAAAAGTAGCTTTTGCGCATCTCAGTCAAAACCCATAATAGAAACACAGGCAAAGAAGGGATGATACGCCATTTTGCGCAGCTTGAGTTGTTTTTCTGCTGAATCATCACTAAATGGTAGAAATGCAGTATGATTCGCTCCCAAATCACTTTCTCACGGGCAGTAGTTAAAGCAGCGGGGAATGCCATATTAGTATCGTTACTATGACAAGGGTACACAGTACTCCATTTCCACTCAATCCAGCAAACATGAGCTAGAAGTCATACAACTTTAGACACGTTTTAAGTAGTACTATTCATTTATGGTGAACAGGGTAATTTAAATGAGTCCCATCATTTGATTTCATGCTTAACGTTCTTTCAACTGATGCTCAATGCATTTTCTCATAAATTGATCTTAAAATGAACGAATCAGTAAATCCCAATAAATCTCATTAATCATCTCTGAATATGCTAGAATATACTGGCTCTATGCAAAATCCCCCAAATTTTCCACTGATGTTTAAACAGTTTTTTTGCTGTTCTGAATGCATGGTTTACTGCTGCCGAATGTGTTTATTCCAGACTCATTTTTCCCCTCACTCTTTTTTGTGCTGCCTATGGTGTGCTCAGTACATTCCAGAAGAGTGTGAATGCGGTCAAGGTTACCTCATCACCTTCTGGAAGCTGCAGTTAATAGCTTTTTCACTTAACCTGATGCAGTGGAGCAAAGTCTGCATTCATTGCTCCTGTTTTTTCAGGGATCATGACCCACAGACTGCATTGAAGATAGCCTTGTAAATGGACACACACACAAACTGACACACACAGATAAGGTTTTGTGGAATGGACAAAATATCATTTCACAGTATTACAATTGCATGTTTATTGTGTACACCAGAATAGTGCACCTTATTTTAACCAAAATAATTCACTTCTTTTGGATGACATTAATACCTTGATTGATTATTCAGAAACAGTCCACGAGAACTATGATTGGTCAGAATGTAAACAACATGCAGAAAGTGGGCTCATTTGCATGATGAAGTCTTCTGCCATGTCATCAGTATTGCCTTAATGATAAACAAACAATATATTGAACAACTGCCTGTTTCTTTACAAAAAGAGCACACTTAGACCTGTTTAATTGGATGCAGTGCAGCACAGCATGAAATGTGCCATATGAAATGTTGAATAAAACATGTACATCGGTTTTGATTGTTTTCTCAAAAATATGGTTTAAACTTTTAAAATCTCAAAGAAATGAAATAAAATGACATTGTGTATTGTGAAAATGCCTTAAAGTATTGTGATATATTTTTGCTACATATACTGGACTGACATCAGCACCAGTACTAAGGTTGTTGAGCACAGCCAAATCCACATTAGATACTTTATATTTCCGACATTATAAAATTGCAATAATATAATTTGTAATTTATAACCTGATTGGTGATGGGAGCACTCACTGTCCTCGTGCGGCTCCTCGCGCTGCTGGTGTGCGGGAAGCAGGCGGTGAGGTAAGGCGGCAGTGCTTAACTTTACCTATCATTCAAAGAGTGAGAGGAGTAGCTTCAGCCTGCAGAACCGTCTGATGTCCTTATGTGTTTAGTCAGGTGGGGGTCAGGGCTTTAACCAGCATGACTTCTGCTTTTTATGCAGACCACTTCATCTCCTGTTAAAAAACATAAAGAGACCAAAAAATGTTGTATTTTTGCTACATATACTGGACTGACATCAGCACCAGTACTAAGGTTGTTGAGCACAGCCAAATCCACATTAGATACTTTATATTTCCGACATTATAAAATTGCAATAATATAATTTGTAATTTATAAACTGATTATGATTTTTTATGGCAGATTCACTGTTAAATTAGCTGATGGATTTATTTTGCCTGATTTTTTTGTCATTTTAGCCAGATGAACACAAGGAAGCACAATGAAGAACAAATTACAGCACAAATGAATTAATAAGTGTCTGTTTGTGTTTTGTGCAAAAATCTTTCTTTTTTTATCTTGAATGATTCTGATCATGCATCCTACAAACAATGCATTTAAAAAAATGTCTTTTCCTAAAAATACTGTTGGTGTATGACTATTTCCACAAGGATATATTAGCCCCTACTGTATCTTTTTATTTAGTGCTGCAAAACAGAAAAGCCCTCAAAGTGCTCTGGCATCAAGACTATTACTCAGTATTGACTAATGCATTAATTCAGATGTTAGAATTGGTATCGTGGGAGAAAATTTGAATCAGTGCCTCTCTATACACATTACAGTCCTTATGTTTACACACCGACACACACAAAGACTAGCCTTTGTCACGTTCAGTCCTCCTCTATGACGGCCTGTGTTTCTATATCATTTGGGAAGTGGAAATGGTGTTTTATGTCTGCTGAATTGCTGCCACCATTTACCAGTACTACTTTTATATATGTAATATGATTGGCTCTTTCTCTCCAAGGTACAAATCATCACTGGAAGCCCACTCCCCCCGGTGCACAGCAATTTGCATGTGCCATTTAATGGCCTTACTGTGGTCGAAGTGTTACAACACATCAAGACCAGTCACAGAAATGGCTGCAGGCAGAGCTGTAATGCGATTCAGGCCCACTATGTGTGCTCGGAATGGAGTGTTAAAGCTGTTGAAAGGGGCAAGCTCGGAACACGGAAAAACAAGTAGACAAAATGGCGGCCAAAAATAGCAGCATGCAGAGTTCATTGTCCAGGAAGCAGGGAAAGTTCATAACAGAAAACAAAGTCAGATCCAAGGGATAATCCAAAGGGAAGTCGAGAACAAAGCAAGGTTGAGATCAGGAAGTCCACAAATGAGGCAAGACAGTAAGTAATCTAAAAACACTAGAAGTAGGTCCATGAACGAACAGGGACCAGGTGTGTCGACCGGATATAAATGGTGGTGGCTGGATTCATGACAGCAACATCTTCCAAGCAGGATCTTGAATCCTTTAATAACTCATAAGACATTGGAACAGTGATTTTGCTGATATATATATTTTTTAAAGTGAATGTAAATGGGTTTGTCAGTAGCCCTTAGCACATCTAATGACCCTGTTTTCCACATCCCAAGCACCCCAGGATTACATTGGCAAGAAGGAGAATTCTCCAGAATTTAGAGGCAATTGACCCACATGATTGAACCCTCTGTGGTATTAGCCCAGTTTGACTTTGCTGAAAGTACTGAGGAGCAAACGTTTAAAGAGCTGTAATTTCTAGAATTTCTGCTATTCACTTTACATATGGCACTAGAGCTGGGCAATATGGCACAGTTACTGTATTTATTGTTATTGTGATAAATTACAGCACAGTGTAGACATATTTGGGCTAGGCAATATATCCAGGATATTCAGTGCATCGCAACTTGTTCATAGTTTGATGTGGTAAATGACCACATCGCAAACACGAGTCTGTATTGTCAAGAATGCTTCAGCCACCATCATTAGACTCAGTTTGGCATTTCACTTCTCTCACTCTCTTCAGTGGCTCTCTCCCTCTCACAGACACAAAGGCTGAATCCTAACTGAATACCACCTCAGCAAACTGCGTAAAAATAATAAACAGCCATTACAAATGCATTCAGTAATGGAGTATGTGAAGTACAGAAGTGTAATGTGAAAAAATGGGCCTCCAGGAGGAGGGGTGGAGGTGGAAAAAACAGAAAGCCACTCCGATACCCCCGGGGCCACGGGAAAGCTGCGGGCTGGAGCCTCAGGAAAGCAGCGGGCTGGAGCCTCGGGAAAGCAGTGTGCTGGAGCCTCGGGAAAGTTGCAGGCTTGAGCCATTGGAGTGCTGCAGGCTTGAGCCACTGGAGTGCTGCAGGCTTGAGCAGGTAGCCGTCTTGGAGTAGGTACGGGAGGCTGAAGCTGCCGTGGGGCCAACGTGGGAGGCTGTAGTTGTCTTGGGGCTGGCACTGGCAGCTAAGGCTGCTGTGGGGCCAGCGTGGGAGTCTGTAGCTGTCTTGGGGCCAGCACTGGGGGCTGAAGATGCCGTGGGACCAGCATGGGAGGCTGTAGTTGTCTTGGGGCCGGTACTGCAGGCTGCTTCGCCTCTTGTGGCAGCTCGCTCGGCTGCCTAGCCTCTCGGAGCATCTGGCTAGGCTGCTTAGCCTCCTGGGGCTGCTGGTTTGGCGGCGTCGCCTCGGGGGTCTGCTGGTTTGGCGGCGTAGCCTCATGGGGCTGCTGGTTTATATGTAAATTGACTTCGGTTGTGACCGTTTTATCTGGCAGTTTATCCTGCTGAAACACTCCTTATAACATCCAAATGATGGAGGGAGTGCTAATCCTGGGTATAGGTGCTTATCAGGTATTTGTATGTTCTGTCCAAAGTTCTGTTCAAAGATATGCCCACCACACAGAAAAAATAAGCACAGAGGTCTGGAGAATACTTGTCCTGGTTTTTCATGACTGTGTTGAAAAGTACATACTTTTCCATATAGAAATTCATATTTATTTTCAGAGTCACTGCTAAATTAATCATTTAACTGCCAGAGAAGACAAAAATGGGTATTTCCCAAATTTTGACATTGCTCATGTAACCCGCTCAAAATGGCCTAAAAGAGAGGCTGGTTGTTTTAGTCCATAGCTGGATTTATTCAGTCATGCTCTGGTGCATGTACATTTTTTTGCCCAGTAGGTGGCAGTATTCATGCTGCTGAGGGAGATAGAAATACTGTGTTATACTAGAGAGGAAGATAGAAGCACGAGTAGAGACACGGACAGTAGCCTTATCCAAAGCTAAAATACTGATTAGGAGAAGAAAAGCACAATTAAAAATACGTGAAAGTTTTCTCAAGGGACAGTTTCTCCTGGGAAACACGGGAAATTCAGAGTATGTATGGAGGACGTTATTTTCCTTCCTCTGGTTGGTTTTTTTCTTTGCCGTGATTCGAGGAAATTGATTGGAGAAGCCGCCAATTGAGGGACGCGCCACAACAGGGAGAGAGAAAAGAGTTGAGAGAGCGGAAGAGGAGCCATTTCGCCAGCAGAAGGGTCGTGCTGCACAACATATCTCCGTTCTCTGTAACAGATAAGGCCTCCACTGACTTTAAAACCATACTACCCGGGTAGATGAACTTTGGGGTCATTCTTTCATTTCTTATTTCTTATTTCTTTTTTTTTTTTAACAGAGCTCTGATATAGGTTTTATTTGATTACATCTTTAGTATACAATTTGGGTCTTTACGACAACCACAGACGTTAAAAGAAAAAAAAGGGAAACCAAAGGAACTGAAAAAAAAGACATTTACATAGTGTTCACTGTGTACATTAAAGAAAACGTTGGTTGTTCTCTTAAGTAAATTCCTGTTGTTATTATTTGCCTACTCCTCTTTGAAAAGATCCTTAGAAAGGGCGGTTATACCTTGAAATAACATTCTTAACCAAGTGTACCCCGTGCCTTACACTTAAACAAAATGTTAACTGGTCTACCACCAGTTCCAGTCCTAAAGGGCTGGTGTCTGGCACAGTTAACTGATTGTCTTCCTTAAATATATCTGATTTAACTTTGTTGATTTGCCACATACCAAAATATATTCACAATTCAGTGTCTGATTCTGCTGCAGGAACAATATTAATGTCTGTCAAAAGTCAAATGTTAAAATTGGTTGATTATGTGGAATGCATTGCTGATGCTTACAGAAGAGAAAAGCATACTCTGATATTGGTTCTTTTTGGTGTGAACCTTTGTAAAAATGTATTCCCTCCAGCACTGTGTGCTGAGATTTTTGGTGGACCATTGCTCAGTTGTTTGGTGCTCACCTGGGTAGAGGGTTTACACATGTGAAAATAAATTTAAACCAAACCCTTACTTTTAGGACCTACAGCAGCTGGGCATCAGCTGAATTCCCCAATCTTGACGGTAACACAATGTGATTAATATGAACTAAAGCACACAGATCTGTCACATTAGTAATCTAATAGTTGTTTTGCCATGTAATGAAGTAATCAGACTTTTTAATCCAAACAGTAACATTTTTAAGGCAATGACAGTTAACCTAATGGAACAAAAAAAGAACAATATCCAATCAGTCATAGTCTTTCAAGGCTTCCAAAAAGCCTTTTAAAATCATATGCAATAACCCCCGCTTCTCGCGGTTATGTTTCAAGAGCACTTGCCTGTAGTGAAAAACCGCATTGTTGTGTTTTGGTTAAAAAATGTCTTAAATGTGTATTTTTATAGTGTAAACCCTAAATATGCCTCCAAATATGGTCCCAAAACATTTCATTTTAAACTCAATTTATTACATTACCCTTAACAAAAATGTAAAGATAAACCGTATTCGTACTGTACAGTTTACACTGAACTCCTGCAGTGCTAGAATGTAAATACCGATTTTATAATTTAGCACTAAAGAATTATATATTGCCACAGAAAAAATGTGGAGGATATCTGCGTTTCCACGAATTTTCCACGAAAAAATGACTGAATCTGAAACACTTTAATTTTAAACTCAGCTCAATACATTACCCTTAAAATATAAAGGCAAAGCATTATTATTATTATTATTATTATTATTAATAATAATAATAATAATAATAATAACAATAATAATAATAATAATAATTTATTATTATTACAGTAAAATGTACGGGTAATCAACAATAATTTTTACAGTTCAGTAATTTACTATTCGCGGGGTGTCAAGGGCGAGAGGGGGAGCGGGAGGACGCACACAGCAGGTCAGTGCAAGCAGCGCCGGCTCAAAGACACAAAGACACACGAGACGGGACACTCCGAGCCCGTGCTCCCCAAATGAACAAAATAACCAAAAAGAGAATCCGCCGGCTGGAGCTTCCGCGCTCACCACGGCCAGGAACGAGGGGAACAGGCTGGGGTGCAAAACGTGCCACCCCTCACGGGAAAACGGGGGGAACACGGACCTGGAAGACAAGAAACGAGAATCAGGGTTACAG
>JBBPCX010123306.1:0-19715 GCA_037974365.1 Hydrocynus forskahlii
CACAACTGATGATCCCAAACACATTAAGAAGGCAAGAAATTCCACTAATGAACTCTTGACGAAGAACTCCTGTTAATGAAACACCATTCCAGGTCGATTCCTCATGAATCTGACTGAAAAAATGCCAAGAGTGTGCAAAGCTGTCATCAGAGCGATGTTTTCAATATTAATCACTGAATGAGAAGGTGTGTCCAAACTTTTGACTGGTAGTGTATATCACTCTCTCTCTCTCTTCCTCTCTCCTACTCCCACTCTCTCCCTCTCCCGCTCTCTGAGCTTTTGAATGACTGAAAACAATTCACCATTTAGGTGCTACTGTGGAGATTTGATGAAGTGGAAGAGGTGGACATGCAACAAGTGAAGACTGAAGGCACATGTCAGTTTGTGAATGTTTTGACACCCTTAAATTACACGGAGTAAACACTGTGAATTGTTTTTTTGTGGACGCACTGCACAGCTGTCAGAGAACATCACAGACTCTCACAGACGTACGATCAGTGCAAAAAGCTTGAGAATGAAAATCTTGCAGTAGGAATCTGTTCAGTGATCTCAGCGGAGGAAGCCTGGCATCCGCAGTTGGAGCACTGCTGGCTGCTGGTGACTAGCATTGCTTATTCACAAGCAGCAGCAAGCTCATCAGGACCAAACACTTTTTACTCGCGATTACAATCAGCCAGATGATTTTCCTGGGCGGTGGAATTAAGGTCTAACAGCTGATGAGTGTGTTTGTGTGTGTGTGTGTGTGTGTGTGTGTGTGTGTGTGTGTGTGAGAGAAAGAGAGAGAGGCAAGGTCATCTTCATCAGCCTCTTTGTGCCCTCCTCAGTGACTCGTGTGTAAGCGTGTGTGAAGTGCAGAGCTAGGAGACACAGAGAGCGGGGGGAGAGTAAACAGGATTAAATATTGTGAAATAAACAGAAGATTCTGTGTGTTTTGATTGGCACTGAGCTCATGAGCTACAGCTCAGTGGTCTGACTGATAGAAAACAGAAACATGTCAGTCAGGTTGTTTTAGGGAAAAAATGGATCAAAATGCACAAAACCTGGCTCCCGCATGGCTTTATAGTTTGGAAATTGCAAGTTTAAGCCTGCGTGATGCCACAGCCATCCATAGCCAGGCGTCCACAAGTGCATAGCTGACCTTATTCTTCCCATTAGAGTAGGATGGGCCTCCCTCTCCACACCACTGCAATATTGAGTTAACTGTGGCTTGAATCGATGCAGCAAGCAATCGCTCTCACAGCTTGGTGGCACCTTGGTGGAAGCCTACTGGAAGGAAATAAGCCAACACTAGATTGACAGGTTAAGGGGTTCAAGGGAATCACACTTTTTTTTTACCTCTGACTGGCATTACTCAGGAAAACCATACTACCTACCCAGAGAGTGTGAAGCCATTTGTGTTCTCTTGGACTCCCAGCCATGGATGATGACAGCATCCATAGGGATTGAACTCACAATCACCTAATGATAAGGCCAACACCACTTGGAAGCTCCAACAAAAATGAACGCAGTGGACTCTTAACTATTCCTTCTCTGTAGCCATAGACTGTTCTGTACTGATTAAGTCTATACAGAACCTTATGATTACGAACTTCTGTCGTTAGATTTCTCCTTAGTGACCCTCTTTTCTCTCTCTGGATCTACCAGAGGAGGGTGGGTTCCCTTTTTGGGAGTTTTTCCTCGCCTCTGTCGCCTTCGGCTCTGTAAAGCTGCTTTGGGAACAATATCAATTGGAAGAAGCGCTATATAAAAAATTTGATAAGAAATGAATTGAACTGAAGCCCATGAATGCCATACATTTAGACATGTCCTACTCAAGTACTTTCCCTGATCCCAGTCTACTTCATTTCATTTTGAATATCTGTCCTCTGTCATCACAGTTCCAGTCCCTAACTGTTATTTGTTGAGTCACATTCAAAGCTGTTGTAATATTCTTGTAATTTTCACACACACGGTGCAGACCTACGCCCACACCTAGCTCAGTGCTGATATATAAGACTGGAAATCCTAGAAAGACGCTGAAGGAAATTAGCACATGTAAGGTGGAGTTTGCATTAAACCCTGTGTTCAGTATCATATGATGATATCACACCCCTGCCATGAATTCCTCAGTGAGACCCTGCTCTGCTTCTCTAGAACTTTGAGAATTGCGCCCCCCACAGTCACATGGGGCACCACTTTAGTTCTGGATGCATTTACTCCACATGAACTCCTGGGCTTTTATGTGTTTGGCCAATAACATGTCTGGATCAGTGCTGGTATTGACCACTTTGATCAGATGGGTGCATGCCTAACCACAGTCCGGCTCATGGTCTGTGTCAGTGAAAAATGGGAACGTTGGATTTCCATAATGCTGAGTTTATTGTTGAGAAGTGCGCTCTGGTGGTCCTGTGTGGAGGGTTTTGTGCAGCTTTGGCTAATCAGAGTGTGCTTCACAGGCTTTTATCAGGGGGCTGTTCACGACGGTTCAAAGCACTTATCTGCACCTGCCATCATTTGTCCGTTTATTCTGGTGAAGAAGTCGGTTAGACGGAAGCTGATAATGTTTCTGTGATTACTCTTCAAAAGTATTACTGGCACAGGCTGGTGTCACTAACGCGCACACACTCTCTCGTTTCTTTCTCTCACTCTCTCACTCATTTCTTTCTCTCTCCCTGTCTCTCTCTCTCTCTAACTCACTCTTTCTCTCGCTCTCATTTTTCTTTCTCTCTCTCTCTCTCTAACTTGCTCTTTCTCTCTCTCATTTCTTTCTTTCTCTCTCTCTAACGCGCTTTTCCTGTCTCGTTTGTTTCTCTCACTCTCTCACTCATTTCTTTTTCTCTCTCTAACTCGCTCTCTCTCTCATTTCTTTCTTTCTCTCTCTCTAACTCTCTGTCTCTCTCTCCGTTCTCTCTCTTATTCAATCTCTCTGTCTCTCTGTCTCATTCTCTTTCTCTCTGTCTCTCTCTCTTTTTCTTTCTCTCTCTCTCCTCTGTCTTTCCCTCTTTCTCTCTCTCTCTCTCTCTCCCTCTCTCTCTCTCTCTCTCTCTCCCTCTCTCTCTCCCTCTCTCTCTCTCTCCTCTTTCTCTCTCTCTTGCTCTCTCATTTTTTTTTTCTTTCCTTTATGCTTTAACATCTGTCAGTGTAAATTAGCCCCTCAGATGGTGAGATCTCAGGTGAGATATTGATGAGTCTGGGTTAACATATTAATTTGCTACACTATCATGGCTAAATTGAATATTTCCTCACTTGCAGAAAGGTTTACACACTCCAGACTTGCAATTATATCTATAACAGGACACATCCACCTCCATCGCTGTTTGCACTGATGATGAAAAGTTGCGAGACACTTTATTGGCTATTTGGGATATTCTCAGCTTCAACAAAATGACTCCTGTTAGAACTTAGGGTTTATTATATGTAAAATGATAGAAGAATATATAATGATATTGAGTTGGATCTTATTTGGAACAAACCACTATTTTCATGAGCTATTGTTCAGTCAAAACCAATGAGCTAAGTAGTTTGTGTTGTACAAAATTGTGCAAAATTTGCTTGTTCAGTGAAAAAAGGCTCAGAAACAACATATTGGTGTGATTTGCCTCGCCGTGGGGTGCAGTTGCAGCAGGTGGAGCTGGACAGTGTGCGTTTTTACTCACAGCAGCCCCACTACTGGCAAGGATTGATCTCAACAAGCTAGTCCCTCCATGCCTAAACCTCCCACCAGGCCCCCTGCTGGCTGTGATTTTGAGGGGAGGGTGGGTCTCAGAGAAAAACATAAGTACGAGCACTATTCCCTTTTTTTTTTGGGCAGCTGGTAGCCTAGTGGTTAGGGAGTTGCCTCTGTGATCAGAAGTTCATGGGTTTGAATCCCAGGACTTTTAGTGGCACCACTGAGGTACCCTTGAACAAGGTACCATCCTCACACACTGCTCCCTGGGTGCTGTGTTCCTGGCTGCCCACTGCTTTACTTGGGGAATGGGTTCAATGTAGAGAAGAATTTCACACTGTGTGCTGTGGTGTGTTCATGAATGACAAAATTATACTTCATTGTGATATTATGAGTGGTGCAGGGACCCCCTCCTCATTGTTTCATGAGGACTTTCTTCCAGCCCCAAAATGAGCCAGGGACAGAAATCTCAAACGATTGACAAGGCTAGAAAAACAGAGCACTTCATTTCTAATAATTTCTAACAATTTCTAACAGCTCCAATTGGCTGATAGCACCATCTTCAACTCTTGGACATTAGAACCATGCCGTAACTCCAAAACAAACAGAAAGATTTTAGTAAAAAAAAAACAGCAATTGAAACATTTTTTGGGAAAAAAAAAAAACTAACCTCATTTTGAATGGATAAACATGCCTTTTGGCACCATACAGAATTTACACTGTATGGCCACTAGGGCTTACAGAGCACGCTTCACCAGCCAAACCCTGCACCCATCCAAAAAAAAGAATTATGACTCCATTATCAGTGGTTGTGACGTATCCCCAGTCAGTGCATCGTCTGGCCCACAGAAGGTCTGGCAGCAGTCCATCCATATTGTTCAAATGAAAAGAGTAACAGTTGTTGATGACCACCCAAGTGCAGACACCTGGTGGTTATAATTTAGCTGATGAGGACCACTTAGATCCACCACAGTATAAAGTCTACGTCTGCTATTATGCTGCCACGTTTTGGCTTTGACCGTGACTTTGCATATTTCTACACACTGGTTATTGCCTTTTATTCAGAAGCTTGCTTTCCTTAGGCCTGTTTTTGACCCTGGTTTTAGAAGGTGTTTCATGGTCTACATATTCCTCAGTATTCTTCACACCTGCTGATGTTGATTTCTTATGACAAACACTGAGCATTTCTTTAGTACCTGGACATTGAGACTGCTCTGAAAAAGCATAATGCAGTTTTACTGTACGTTACCTATATTTAGTCTTTGTACCCAGCATTTGTCAAGTCAAGTCAAGTCAGGTAGGTTTTGTTGTCATTTCGTCCGTAAGCACACGTGCATATGAACTGCTTAGCTCATTGGTTTTGACTGGATAAGAGCTTGTGAAAATAATGTGCTTTGTTCTAAAGTAGATTCCTAAGCCCATCCATCTCAATATAATGAAATAAAAATATTTCATTTTTGTGCATATGTGTATATAACAATGTTTTTCATAGTGCCTTTTTTTTCTACAGAGTTTTTATTGGATTTATTTAGACTTATTGGATTTATTTATACTCTGAAAACTATTTAGAGTTTTTATTGGATTTATATTTTGTGTTGTTCTTGTCTTTGTTTCTCTGTGTGTCTGTGCAGTCATAGCACAAGCAATTTCCTCCCAGATCAATAAAAGTTTCTGATTCTGATTTCTGACTCATATTAACTTTGTCTGATTGTTAGTTTGTTGTCTTTTGGAAATGTCTTTTCAGCTGCTGGTTTCTCTGGTTGGTCTATTATTAGTCTAGATCCTTTCCACTGCTTTATAAGAGCTGCTATAGTTAAAAGTTGGCTGGAAATAACAATGCAGCACCCCAACTGTCCTGAGCTGACGATTCTGTCTTTGTTTTTCTCACTCCTTTTGAATTTTCTGAAACTTGTGTAATTTGTGACTCGGGGCCTGGAGGAAGAGGCGCAGTAATTAGCGTGTTTGGAATGAAGGCGCAATGCTGGCTGTCAAAGCCCGTGTGCAGATAAGCTGCGACTTTTCTCACCACTCTGAGAGGAGACAGCTGCTCAGCCATCTGACCGTGATGCCGGACCACCGCTAATGCAGGGGTTCACGCACTGGTCACGAAATAGAGAGTGAGGCCGCATAGCTTCATTCCACCCACAGACACTATCACTACCTTCTGCTTCCCTTACTGCTTAACCAAGTCTTAAACACTTTTAATGATAAGGACATTGCAGAGAAACATAGATATGCCTGGAAAGCCAGTTCAGTCCCGCATGTTTTACCATATAAGTCTACAGGCCATATTTAACTTTTTCCTGTAACACAGAACACTCCCGTTCTCAATTTATTAGAAAAACCTCTAGTACCTTGTACATCCACACAGTGGCCACTTTATTAGAAACACCTACTTTGTATTTCCACTTACTGGCCACTTTATTAGAAACATCTGACTTGTGTTTCTCACTGGCCAGCTTTTTAGAAACAGTTATTTTTTGCTTTCTCTCACTGGCCACTTCATTCAAAACCCCTATCTGGTGCTTCTGCTCACTGGCCACTTTATTAGAAACACCTGCCTCATACACCTCACTTTATTTGTCGGCTACATTAATATTTTACCAGTTTGACCACTGGACTACTGTTGACCACAAATTATTTGAGTGGTGGACCATTCTCCACACTTATGTGTGTGTGTGTGTGTGTGTGTGTGTGTCTGTGTGTGTGTGTGTGGCATGACCTGTCAATACTGACAATGCAAGTGCATCACAGTGTAGCACAGCAGTGTTGTTGTAGTTGCAGGTAGTCCACTGCACAAAGATATCCAGCCAAGAGTGACTCTCCAGTCAGAAACTGAGAACTGATGAAGGTCTAGAAGATGATTAATGCAGCCATGAGTAACAGTCTCTAACTGTACGCCAGCAAGGTGGACCTACAAAGGGTTTCTAATAAAGTGGCCGGAGTGTTGCATAATGTAATCGGGTGCGGTGTTGTTTGATGAACTATCCTCGCAGTTCTGTTCTGACAGACATGACGGAGCCAAGTGGTGTGGAAGCACAGAAACTGACTTCTAATTAGAGTACCTGTGCATTTCTGCTTGTTTTTTCAGAGCAAGTCGCAGGAAAGCAGACAGCTCTATTTTAGCCGGGAGTGAAATGTTTTTTTCCTAATCACAGTTTATGTTCTTAATGAAAATGAGTTGTCTCCCCAAGACACAGTCAGAGAAAATGTGCTGAATGCATTACCATATTTCATTGGTGAACAGCAGTTCTCATGCTGCCTCACGCTGTCCTTTTATGACCCCAGTTTAGTACTTTTTTACATAAACATGATACCATTGCTAACTTCTCTTAGGGCCGGTACGTCCATGTAGAGGCCATACCGGCCCGGTTAATGGAATAGTTTTGCAACAAAAAAAAAGAAATTTGCAAGTATAGTCGATCAACCAAGGCTTGTTTCAGAGTATGAAGTTTGTTTAGTATTGCATTTGAGCTACAAAGCAAGTGTAGCCAAGTCCTGCTGAAAATCCAGTTTAGTCCAGTTTGAATCCAGTTGGTTTGGTCAGTCTTTTGTGGGTTTAACTGGGAAAACACTGGGTCACCAGCGAATCCTGCACCAGACCAGCACCAACCAGTATCTAAAACATACTGGTATCATCATTGTCCAAAAAAAAATCTCTAATATAACACAATGTACATGTTTAATGTACATGTTTTTTTCTGAGTCATTGGAACAGTTGGTTCATTGACAAAATTTCCCCCCAATGTTTCACACAAGGGAATCTGCTCTGTTCAAATGATGTACAAAACCAAAACTCTAAAGAAAATGCTGTTTTTTTCTGAATGGGAATGGAAGTTGAATGCCTGGCTCTATTATCACACATTTGTCTCAGTGTCTAATTAACTATTAATCTTGAAAAGACTTGTTTGTGTGGTTTCTGGCACAGAATGACATACATGTGTCTGTAAAAATGGACAAAAGTACAGACAGGTAGGATATTCATTACACAATTGCCTCAGGGTCTAATTAACAAGTAATCTCCAATAGACTTGTTTGTGTGGTTTCTGGCACTGTATGACATACATTTGCCCATAAAATGAACAAAAGCACCTTTAAAAATAATCAGTTTTGTCTGTACCTTTGTCCACTTTTATGGCCAAATGAAAGTCATACTGTGCCAGAACCCACACAAACAAGTCTATTTGAGATCAATAATTAAGTAGACACTGAGGCAAGTGTGTGACGAGCCACAGTAACTGTTAGGATATTCATCACACACTTGCCTCAGTGTCTACTTAACAAGTAATCTCAAATAGACTTTTTGGTGTGGTTTCTGGCACTAAATGTCATATGTTATGTTGAACAAAAATACGGACAAAACAGATTATTTGAGGTGCATGATGTGTTTTTGTCCATATTTGCAGATGTTAGTGTCACTATACACAGAGTCTAGTGTCCTGAACTGCACATGCAAGTCAGTTTGAGATGAACTTAATGTTACATTTTGCCAACCTTTCCTTTAATGGACAGGTTTTGGTTTTGCTTGCTTGACTGTTAATGGCACTCTTCACTCTGTGTCATCACCACTGCGTAGTCAGGATGGAGTA
Source organism: Hydrocynus forskahlii (assembly GCA_037974365.1). Lineage (NCBI taxonomy): Eukaryota > Metazoa > Chordata > Actinopteri > Characiformes > Alestidae > Hydrocynus > Hydrocynus forskahlii. The sequence goes on from JBBPCX010123306.1 coordinate 8,236, forward strand.
ACAGATAATGCTGAAATATTGAGTCAGCCTCGCTCTTTCTTCCTCTGACACTGATGTGGGGCTTCAGTGCTGGATGTGTGTGTGTGTGTGTGTGTGGTTAGATTTTAATTAAAATGATAACGACCTGTCCTGAGTCAACAGCTCTCATGAAGTCATCACCCAGACAGATGGATTTGGCTTCATACCTAAACTCTCGAGGAGCGTGCCAGAAAAGCAGAGCTTGTCAAACACTTACATCAGCCCGAGCAGTAAATTCTGAACTGTTTGTGTTGACGACAGCAGCCAGTGTTGCCGTGGTTGCACCATTCATGTTTACTCCCCTAAAGTTGGGTCCCTTTTTGGAAGAATGTCTGACATGCAGTAGAACAGTAGCTCCAAACCCTGGTCTCGAAGTGCCCTTGTCTTACATGTTTTGGTGTTTTCCCTGCACTAACCAGCTAATCAGCTCATTTAAAGGCCTTTCCCCATTTGGAATGCCACTTTCTGCTGGCTCCCTAGTGGCCGCTCTGTAGATGGAAAGAAATTGATGTTTTTAATCAATATAATCAACTTACTTTTTTCCCTCCATAAATCTGTTATTAGATTAACTAGAGGTGAAAACCCCTTCTGTGAAATTGCATCAACCTGCAGACAAGTGAGCCTTATATTACAGCTTCCACACCGTATAAATGCTATGATTCCCGTATGATGCCTTTCTAACGTTCCTAATTAGCAACAGTTTATTCTGGCTCGTGATGCCCAGATGGCTTGGATTGTTTTTCAGATGTGGCGATATCTATCCATAGTCTGAGCACGGTACGTAGGAAACAATTGTTTTAATGACCTGACTGTCTTGAAATCCAAATAGTTTTAGTTCACAGAGTGAAGCCCACACGTTTTCATTTTCAGTGAACTCAAAATTTGTAAAAAGCAAGGTTACTTAATTTTTTTAGGATATGTTTCATGGTGTGTTTATGCAGGGTGAGTTACAAATCAAGGCTTTTTTTATTGGCGGTTTCACAGATAAGCTTTAATAACAAAAAGACAATACTGCACTTTAAGAACTGAGAAAAGACTGAAATCTGCAGCGCTGGACCAGTGTTGGTCATTATTAGCCTATCCTGACACTAGCCCTGTGCTTCTCTCTGTGCAGGGGTGCTGTGGAACCTGTCGTCATGCGATGCTTTGAAAATGCCCATCATTCAGGACGCCCTGGCTGTGCTGACCAACACAGTCATCATCCCTCTGTCCGCCTGGGACGTCTCCCCACATCAGGAGGACCGCAAGCTGCAGATGCACACGTCCCAGGTCCTCCGCAATGCCACCGGTTGCCTGAGGTAGGTGTGTTTGACCGTGTCTTTGGAAACCGTTTTTTTTTTCCTTTGGGGGGGACAGGGGTCTTTTTAAATTCCTTTTTAATAAATGAATGTATGTATAATGAGTGTTTCTGTGTGTGTGTGTGTGTGTGTGTGTGTGTGTGTATGTGTGTATATATATCACTTGGGGACATATGTAGTATCTGACACCTAAAATTTATCATTTTCTCATTACATTGTGGCAGTACAAAAGCAATATGTCAATATTAACACCATGACACACTTTTATGAAAAAAAATACTAATGTCAAACCATAACTGTGCAGCCGTGGGCTGTCCCTGTCCTTTCTGAAGCAGCCTGCTCTCGGCTGGGTTCTATCTCCGAGGTGAGTCTCTCAGAGCAGCGCGCGGAACATCGCTCCTTTGACGAAGGTGAAAAAGACAAAATGAAGGAGCAATTTACCTGGCTGGCTTCGGCTCCTCGCCGCGGCTTCACCTGTTAAGAACACAGCGGCTGTCGTTTTTCAGCCGCGTTTCTGCATGCCTGCCTTCCCACTGGAAAGTGAAAAACGATATATGCTGGAGGCCTGCTGCTTAACGAAGGGTGTGACCACCAGGCAGTTCTGAGTACAGTACATACAGTGTAAAAGCGCATTTTTATAACTGTAAGCAATGTAATTTTCAGGCATAATATGTTTTATGCATGGCCCCCTCGCCTGCAAGCTGAGTGAGAAATAACACCAAGGAATGCGATGATTCTCCAGGGCGCAATATTACTCCAACTTAGGACCTCATGCTGTACCGTATCCATAGCAACTAATGCTAAACTCAGTTCAGCTCTCACGCACCTTTGTTTCAGAGCTCTGCCAAGGAAATGAGGCGTCTCTCGCCCAACATAATTGTGGGATTTTACAAATTTGTTTCAAATTTGCCTGTGTAAACGATGCTTTCTCATCTTCGCTTTTTTTTTGCATCCTCAGACAAATTCTCATTCAAAGAAAAGAACGCCCAGTGCCAGCAGACACGCATACATGCATGCATGCTTCCTAGCTTTCATTTTCTCCAAACGCCCCTCAATTCCTCCTCTAAATTACCCTTTAGAGTAAATGACACATTGTCTTGTAACCAAACAAAAGCTCCTCGGAAGGTGCGGCGCTCGCAGGTAATTACCACTTCCTTTGTGCGGCTTCTTGTGATGTCAAATGCGGAGCAGCCGCGGCTGGAGCGGGCCTCCAGTTCTAATTTGATGATTGACGACTGCTCCGTGTATGTTAAATAAAAGGCAAAAAGCATTTGAAAACATGACAACGAATAGGACGTAGCTCTCAGATAAATCTGCAGCAGCTCTTTTAATGGCTCATGTCCTTGCAAATGCACCATAACCGGTTGTTTCAGAAGCTTACGGTATGACTAGAGTTGGAGATAAGTCTTACTTTATAGTAATGTAAGCAATAAAGGCTCATTATATTGGATGGGAGGGCTAAAAATCAGTAGCGCACACTGAAGCACCACATTTAAGAGAGCCTCCCTAGCTACAACAATGGAATAATGAATTGAGCGATCTAGCTAGTTATTAGTCACAGATACATTTTTTTTAAGTTGACAGCTGTAGAAAGCTAAATGAACAGCCATCCCATATGCACTCATTTATTAGCGACAACATGAAAAGAATGTTGCTAGGGTTTAAGGGTTATTCACAGCATGCCTGGTTGTCTGGTACTGGCCCCTATTCCTACTGGCCTGCGATTAGTTATCTAGACTTGAGCACATCAAATTACTTACTATTTTATCCTTCTTGTCCAGTAGCCAGATTTATGGACTGGATTCTGTACTAAACCCAATGGGACAGTATTCGAGTTCCATGCTTGGGCATGCTATGCATCTAGAGTCGTCGCTTTGTATGAGCATGGATCTCGACTCAACTGTCTCATTGAGCTAAACAAAATGCTGAACCATGCCCAGGAGGTGGGCCTGGGCACAGTTCAGTATTTTAGTTCAATGGGACAGTTGAGTCGAGATCCATGCTCATACACTGTTAGCAGTCACTCTAGGCGCATACTGTGCTTCGGCATATCGTACCATATGGAGCAATCTCATTAGCAACCAGCCAAGCTAGGGGGTCCAAAATGCTTGGGCACGGTACGGATCATCTAATGTGAGTACGCCATAAATCATGTAGAACTGTATAACAGCCATAAAGCACTTTACTGAATGTCTGTTACTAGCAGTTATAAGCAACATGTGTCTGTGTACAGCTGTTATATCACTCCCATTAGCATGATGCTAACTAATACAGCAAGTCTCATAAGGGCTCTAAAAGAAATTAGCTTAACTGCAGTGGTAGAACTCCAGTGAATGGAGCAAACTGACTGTATCCAAATCTCAGTATAAACTGTGGGGGTCCTGACCATGGATGAACAGGGTAAATTGGGCTAACAAATAATGCAGAGAAACAGATGGACCACAGTCTGTAATTGTGAACTACAAAGTGTACCTACAGCCAATAAAGCTGATAAAAAGGGCAGGGAGTGTAAATACAAGGTAGGTGTACCTAATGAAGTTGTATATCATATGTTGGTGAGTTATTCTAATGAATATAGCGTTGACATTTAAATCATCTCATTACAGTTTGAAGTAATTAGTCATTTGTATAGGGTGATGAAGTAATTAGTCAGGATTGCTACCCCAACACTATCAACACAGAGTGCTATAAACCACAAAAGCGAGTCTAATGGAGATGATGACACGCTGATGAGTGATTTAGGCATGTTGTTCACACTGTGCTAGTTACCAGTTATAGGAACTGCATTTCCCAGAGTGCTTTCCTTCCCTAACCTGGCCGAGTGGTTAGGATGAATGTTCCTTCATGTTCCTGTACTGATCTGTGAGTCATGTGAGCCTCCATATGAATAAACCACACACGCCCACGTCCGCCCAAACACCCATCTGTGCATCAGCTCAGTTGTATTCAATAGTGACTTATTTTAGCTTACAGCTACATCCTAAACACCAGAAGGTATTTTAGATGTTCAGTTCAATATCCACTAGTGAATTGATTGTGGATGGCATTGTTTTCTTGGATGGATACAAAAATTATTCAAAAATAGGGTCGCCAAGTAAACTTTAGTGTCCTTCTGTGCCTGGACAGTCGCCCTCATCTGTTTGGAAAACACTGGGCGAGTGTCAAAGGTTTTAAAAGAATTTGTTACACTAATGTCCACTGCTTATCTGGGAAGGCTTTACACTAGATATTGGAATATTTGCTGTGAGGACTGGATTGCATTCACCTGCAAGAAAATTTGTGAGATCAAGTACTGATGTTGGATAATTAGATCACAAACATCTCCCCAACTCATTCGAGCGAACTGGATCAATAACTCACAAACATCTTCCCAACTCATTCGCCCCAGCTGGATCGAGCTCCGTCTCTGCAGAATTCAGTTCCATTTCTCCACAGCCAGGGCTGGACTGGAACAAAAAATCGGCCTGGGCATTTTGAGCGAAGACGGGCCGACCAGGCTTTCATTCCCGAGGAGGGGGGGTGCTGCTGACGAGATTCTGCGCCAGCCCAAAATTAGCCCATTAGTGGGGGATTTATAGCCCTCTGGCAGACACGTGGCATTGACCATTGGATTCAGCTGAATATCTGTGTGGCACCTTAAAGTAGCCAAACTGACTCATTACGTGTCTGGAAACCTTCGGGCATGCAGAGCACTTCACATCAAAGCCACTTTTCCTACTGGGCATTTTTTCAGGACGAAATGATACAAAATTCAGAGTTTTAATCAGAGTGCTTGATGCTCTTGCGCCATTTCCTATTGTACTGTGTCACTGAGCGTGTGTTAGTCATGTCATCATTTGCTGCTAGCCAGATGCGGTTCAACCTCCAAATATCTCAATTCAGACCCTGCATATTTGCCAGAGTGCCTCTCAGCTGCTCTCGGTGCCGTGGAACACTCTGGTGAGCCATTGAAGAGCAGTGAAGCGGTGGTTTTGGAATTGAGCCCCACCCCACTGGGAGTCTGACACTCTTTCCTCTCTGCAAATCACTTCCACCAGCCAAAATCAAATGTCTAAAACCTCCTAGGTCTCCTAGGCAAGAAAAGCTCTCTAATAGAAACAGGTTTTTCACAGTCACAAAGCAGAATCCCTCAGGGCATCTCGAAAAAAAAAAGGAGGCATCTTAGAGTTAGGGTCTTTCTTTATTTTTCTTTCATGCTCAAGCATCAGGCATCAAGCTGAGTGGGAGGGAAAAAAGCCCTTTATTTGCTCTGTTAAATATCTCGGCGAGTGCTGATAAGAAAGCTCATCGTGATGCCGGAGTGTTCCACAGCCAGCCAGGCGCTGAGCTCCCAGTCTCTATCAGCGGCCATCTTGGGAATCCTTCCTTCTCATCTGTGGACGGTTTGGCCTTCAGCCCAGGGGCCGCTTGATTAGGGGTTGTTTTTTCGAGGGGAGGCGCCATGTCTGCTTTGATAGGAGCAGAGAGTACACAAGCAGCCGGCGATAAGCAGAGGGAGATAGACATGGGGAGCCGAGGCCTTTGATGAATGACTCTGTCTGTGGTGCAGCCCGACTGGAACGAGCTGTGCGAAGACGTGCAGGGTTTGTCAGTCGTCTCCGAGAGAGAGGTCCCGCTGAGCTTCCCCGGCTCGCACTCCGGTCAGTCTGTTACCAGGCGAGCATTGCAACATGTTGCAGCAACACCATTGGGATGATATTGATTTTTGCATTGGATTCAAACATTAACATCCAAATTGAATTCCATGACAGTTGGCTGAGATGTTTTAACAAGTGCAGCCACCGATACCACTTTACTGTAAGACTACACTTACAAAGGTTTCTAAATTATTTATAATCACGTTGTTAATTAGGTTATATACAGTTTTTTACTCATTAATAAACAGTTTTAAACAGGTTATAACAGTTGCCATACTTTGATCACTATTTGGTAAGATCTAATGGTGGTAGCATGTTAAATACCTGAAGAAGTTGACAGAAAATAGGACAAGACAAGCTCAGCAACTAGCAAGATCTCAGATCTTGCCAAATAGTGAGTCTGCTTCAATGCACAACTGTTATAACTTTATAACTGCTTATTAATGATTTATAAAGGTACACAACCTAATTAACAACCTGATTATAGTTTACAAACCCATTATAAAAGTAGTCTTATTGTAGAGCATTAGCCAGCCGCCATATAGGTGCACTTTGTAGGTTAACGTTGACTGACTTTAGACCTTCTATTGTTGTGCATTGTTTATCAGCCATGCTCTACTGCATTGAACATGGAATGGGACCACCATAGGACAATTGCCCTCCAGAAGTTTTTTTCTAGCACAGCTGTGATACCTGTATTGCAGTGGCACATTAGTGGGTGTTGTGCCCCCATAGATGACTGACAAACCCTACATGTATTCTGCTTATACACTTGGACCTGTAGGAGAGAGCAACTGGTGAGCTAGAGTCAGTAAAGGTATACCTATAAAGTGCAGCTGTGTTTTTGATGTACCTGACAAATGGCCAGTGCAGATCCCAGATAGATGCGCCTAATAAACTGGCCATTCAGTGTCAGATGTTCACAAACTGCTTGTTTATTAGGCATCATGTCTTTTTAGATATGTACATTAGATCCTTTAAGTAGTGTTATTCTGATGAGTTCTAGGATCCTTTCTCTACCTGTTGTGTCTGTGGCAAAAAATGGATGACAAATTCATGCAAAACCGACCAATGTGAGTTGCTTCTAATGTGGTAAATCAAGGTGATTAAGTATAATATCGGCACCAAAATTGATTCATGTCCCTCCCTCTTTAATATGAATGAGGAAGAGAAGCTCTATTTGCATGTACATTGCTGTACATGTGATGCTGTACATGTGTACTCTGATAAATATATTGTCATACTGTCCAGCCTCAATCTAATTACAGGCAAAATTTTCATTAAATATTTGTTTATTGTAATGGCCACATTCTACATACTATTCTGTGATACATAGTGGATTACTATGTTTTTTTCCCCCACTGTTAATCCACTGTATTCCAGCGGATTATATTAGCTAGTTTCTCCCCAAGATCAGGATGTCTAAAAAGGTGGCTATACAGATCCACTGCATTACCATTTGTGTGTGTTGTATGTTTTTAAGTGTATTTGGACCCCTCCCTGTTTTTCCTCGTGATATGTTGTCTTTAAAGTTTTTCTTCCTCACCAAGCATAATAAAAATTTCTTCCACCTGCCTTTTATCAATTTGATTATAATCTCATTAGCGCCTCCTTGAGGAGTTACAGAGCAAATTAATTCAGTAGTAAGTAAATAGTAAGTGAATTCAGTAAACACAGAAATCCGTTTGAAAGAAATTGTTGTAGCTACTGTATTCAACAATGTCTCCCAAGAGGAAGCATCTTGATATATTGTCATATTGATTTTTTTGATCCCAGCCTTAATATAATTCTGTTGAATAGTCTTTTACCAGTAAAGTCTCTGAGTTTGAGGTAATGCTCATCACGGAGGATCCTCAGCCGTGCTGACATGGTTGAAATGCAAATCCAAATGAACTCATGGCAGCGTTCAGTCTAAATGCAAATGTGAGATGGTGGTTATAATCTGAATTATGGGCCCATATGCCTTAGAAGGCTCGGGAGTGACTCCTCGCTTACAGCAGGTAATTGCGTTCATCAGAAGCATGTTGCTGGCAGTAGGAGAACAGCTGCGGTGTTCATTGCTGGAGAGAGTGGGAGAAACTCTCCATGTTCTCCAGATGTCCAGGTGCTTCTCAGTGGGCCCTTAGTAACCATGCTTAACTCTCCAGATCCCTGTGTTGAGCTAGCGGGAGAGCTATCTTATTAGCATTCGGAACATGGAAGCCCTCACTGAGCTGAATTTTCACCATGCTAGACAACAAACACAGATGTCACATTGTGTCCTTTCTGATGGCCAAATGCCTGGGTCTTCCTCTAAGACTGCTTCCCTGTAAAGCAGACTTCATTCCCAATTGATCATCTGCCAACACGTCAATGCGACTTGTGTTCTTTTTAAACGGCTAAATGAAAACCATTGACCTGGAATTCCTGCGTTACCCTTTCTGGACAGCAATTAAAGCTAGTTTTCACATAGTAGATCTTACTTCTCTGCTAATAAACACTGAGCACTTGCTTGTTTACCTGAACCCAACTGAGTGTCCCTCATGTTTCAAGATCAGATTTTATGAGTCAGATTTTATGTAGCATCCGTATGTGGAAGTACAAAACCGTGACTGTAAAAAAGTAAGAAGAAGGCGGGTGATTTCCTTGTAAAAAGGTTTTAAGGTGTGCTTGAAATACAACGCTACTCGTGTTCAATATGTAATTAACAAACAAAGGCTGTTAATTGACTAGATGGGGTTTATCGAGAGTGACAGAAAATAAATGACATGTATAAGCAATAAAAGTGAAGGGCCTCATTAAGCGTGGAAAATTAGCCAGTAACCCGACCGGAACCTCAGAAAGGAGCTGGTGGTGTCGGACTTCAGCCGCGCTCGCTGTGTTAATCATGATGCCAGTACATCACCCTTCAACTGGACATTGACCAGTATTGACGCTGTCACACAACATCTGCCGCTCTGACAATGTACACAGCGCCTCTCAAAAATAAAGGTGCCAGACTGGATTATCTGGAACGATTACCACTATTCTGTTGAGATCCTTCTAACTGATGGTTCTTTAAAGGGTCACATCATGGAAGCGAGTCTGAATTCTGCAGTATTGTCCCTCCCCAGGCTGGGCACGTATTGAAACTAACGTTACTGTTTTTGTGATGTCACATAATGTAACACGTTTACATACATTCAGCCCACCAAGTCATAAGGTGGGTTTCGGCCCAGACTGCTTTGGAATGACAGTTAATATGGGCCAGCCAATCAGAGCAGAGAGCATTTGCATGGCTTAAGAACAACAATGGCATGTTTAATTCTAAAAGATAGGGTATTATAAAAGTGTATAAAACCAAATATATGTTATGAATAAATATTTGTTTGGCCTCTCGGGCAAAGACAAAATGTTGGATTTGAGCCCATTAAAGAACCATTTTGTCTAAAAGAGATGTGTGAGCTTTGGGAATGTTCTTAAAGTTTGAGGAGCCCCTAAAGCTTTTCTTATGTCTGCACGTCTAAGCCAAGAAGCATTTAGGAAGCTTTATATTTAGCAATAGCAAATATCTGCTCTCCACAACCAAGTGCTTTAATAAAGGCAGCTTGCTTGCTTTTACTGCTTTGTCAGCACAGGACTACCCTCCCTGCACTCCTACAGATTCATTAAATAATTTTATCATTTTGGAATATTGACAGAGGGCTGCTACTTATTGGGTAGACCCTGTCAAAAGACTGGCACTCCATCAGAATGATAGCCAGATATATCAAACATCTGCTATACTCTAATTGCTGCCCTCTCCTCCTTCTTCTGATAGCAGTCTAGCACAGCGTGGCCCACAAGAGTGAAAAATAATGAAACGTCCCAGTAACTCATTGCTCTTTTTCGCTGAATCTGGCTATGTTATGCAGTTTTTTCAGTTGCCTTGTGTTCCTGCCAAGTTGTGGGAGTGGAGCTGTCTTCCATCAAACCCTTGAACATATGATCAGCAGCGAATAATCACTTGATACTTCTGTCATTAACCCTTAGAAGTCTGCAACAGAGTTGTAATTGTCTGTTTTACATCCTATTTACCTGTAATGGGGAGGGAGCATGGCCCATTTTGGTTTTTGATAAATCATTTAAAAGTATTTGAGCATGACTTTTTTTTAATAGAGGCATTTTTTAGAGGTTAATATATTCTCCCAAGAGGAGGAGAAGATCTTTTTCTATTCCAATATGACTGTGTCCCAGTGCACAAACGAGCTCCGTAAAGACACGGCTGGAGGAGTTCTGTGTGGAAGAACTTAACTTCTGATCTCAACCCCATAGCTGCAAAGGGGGACAAACTCTATATTAAAGTCTGTCTTTGAATACAATGTCATTAAAGTCCCTGATGGTCTAATAGTCAGGTATCCAATGCTTTTGTAAATATAGTGAAAATGTGATAGTGGTTAAGCGACAGCCGAGAACACATTCCATTTCAGCTGTCACTCTTACACCAGTCACTTCTGCAATCTGAAATGAATCTTTTTCTAATAAATGTGTCCTGTACTAATACAGGAACCAAGTCTGTGCTGTGGTCTATGGCTCTATTGACCTACTAACTAAGCTATTGCTAGCTTTCCTAACAGACTGCAGCTCCGTATACCAGGAAACAGGATTGATTTCTGCTTTTCTTCCCGCTCTAGCTGCTTCACTCTGCTCTCTCATTTTTATCATCCGCTCCTTTCCGCAGAGCACTAGTTATTTAAAATTGAATCTGAGCAGGCAGTTTAGAATCCTTACATTTGAAATAATTTCATTTGTGTTAGGAAGAAATAATATTAAAAAAACAATATATAAATGTACTTTTATTATAGCATTCAAAGACATAAATCATCTGTTTTCTTAACTCGCTAGTTGCAGCAGATTAGCCAGGGTGAGAGCTGAGCTTATGAGAAATGAAAGCTTTAATTGGTGCTTGTGAAACCCCTTGCAGGCCATGGATGGTGAGAGATGTGTGGAGCTTTAATGAGGAGTGGTTTAAACCCACAGGTCTCTGCTGGAGGTCGTGTTTGATTACTTAATGGCTAGAAATGTTTCACTAAATATTGACAAGATTTTTAGAGTGTGTGGGTCAACTCAACATGTTAGCTATGGAAATTCACAAGCCTCATACTTATTTCAAGTGATAAATCCTTCTTAATGAGCTAAGGGTGGGCACACAAGACATTTTCATAATCATTCATTTTAGTCTGACTAGGTAATAAGCACCGAAAATACTTTAAAGAGTTTCAGAGACGAGTGTAAAGTTCGCAGCCATGTCTTCACGTTGCTCAACCAATCTGTTTTCAAGCCTAGCACACTCATATCATCATTGTTTTAATGAATGAGATCAATGTGGCATTTAATCACATTTAAAGCTTCAACATGTATTGGTCCTTGAAGTTATAAAGAGTGTTTCTGTTAGGGATTGGGAAGGAGAGGGAAGGGGAGGACGCACACAGCCGTTAGGTACACAATACACGTTTAATCACACACTGGAATGGAGACAGAGCCCCGGCTCAAGGGGAACAGAACAAAAAGGGGGCGACAGGTCCGTGCT
>JBBPCX010123316.1:2293-17021 GCA_037974365.1 Hydrocynus forskahlii
ACACACACACACACACAAACTACAGATCCCTAGCTGGTCATCATAACTCACTTCTTCTACCAAAGCCGCTGTCTCACAAGCCATAAGTATAAATTGTGAAGGTTTTCACATTCTCAGATGAAACAAATCAGTTGGACACAAAACAATAATTTATTAAAAAAGTAATACCAGTGAATTCCAACTAAACTATGATGAAATTCTATTCTATTTATGCACATAACAATTGAATTATATAAATTTAGCTCTAAATATCTATGGAAAAATCTTTGGTCCATTGCTTGGCATCTATGGCCTACTCTGGAAGAGTATATACATATGTTTTTTCAATGTAATTGTAGTATTATATTATTGATTACTATTTTAATTTACTTATTAATTTGCATTTTCTAGCTGTGGTTCCCATTTTCAACTCATTCTATCACACATTCTATATTTTCCATCACATACCAACTTATTTCTATTTTTGCTGATGAAATATGAACTGTGCTTAACTGGCAATTCTTTGAAATGCAAAATGAAAAAAAAAAACAAAACAAAAAAAAAACATTATGATGGGACTCAAGGCTCAAGCTTTCAAGTTTTATTATCAGTCCTTTTACTGAAATGTGGCAGAAAATACAGCTCAGAAGTGCTGAAGGCCAGAGATATTCCATCTGGCTAGAAACCAGTTATATGCAATTTTAATATTCATATCATGGGTTTGTTCAAATTCAGACATTTTAAGGCAGCTAAATGGAAGGAAATGTTTCATTTTCTGTTCTAGGTTACCTAATTAAAACAGGTGGACTGATAGTATTCTGAGTGATTTGGCCGTCAATATTCCAGCAGCGGCAATTGACTCAGTCTTTAGCCTCCAGATGTAATTTCCTGTTGCATGTGATTGAAATGATTCTGCTTCTTGAAATGATTCAGACAAGAAGTGCTTCACCAGCAGGACTCTACAGGTGCAGGGTCAGTGCAAATGAGCTCAGACAAAAGAGGGGCATTATGACGTTAGCACTCATGCCTTAGATTGATATATTAGCTATGAATATTCAAATTATTAATACTGTGGAAAATGTGACAATTTATTTTTTAATATTATTTCTTACACATAGAGCTTACACATACATAGCTAAAAGAGCTGATATACCATTCACAGTAACAAACTCAAATTAACATCATGTAAGTCATCCCAATTTACTATTTTGTAAAGTATATGTAGAACATAACGTTGTCTCTTTATCTTAGTAGCATATAGCTGACAATATAGCTTAACCATGGAAGTGGGTTTAGCCCACTGGTGTATTTATCAGCGTTGTAGTCTACTTCGGGTGGATTGGTGGGGGAACAACCTTCTACCCAGTGAAAATGAATGCATCACTAGCCTATCCATGCTCTGCCCAAAAATGCACTTCAACAGGCTGCACAGAACTTAATCCAGCACTCTCAAAAGTATAGACACCAGAAAAGGTGCCAGAGAATGTTTGGTTCCATCAGGGAACTTTAAAAAACATGGAAATGAGGTGCATGAACTTTCTAGTTCCTCCACATAATGTAAAAGTCGTTCAAATCAAAAAAAGGTTCTTAAAGCCTTCTAAATGTTCTTGATATGTACAATTTTTTGCTGTTGACTAATTAAGCTAATGTTACCAATGTGGCAAAATTGTAGCAAAGCTACCAGAACCTGAACATATTAGGTTGAAAGCTTGAATAAACTCATGTGGTCCACTGCAAATTTTCCAAGAAAAGTCCAGAAAAAAATGAAAATCATACTGGAGAACTGGAAGATTGACTCTTTTTGGAAGCCTTTTTCAACCTGCACACTAAAAAGGTCAATTCTTTAATACAAGGTTAATTATTATTTTGTAATCCTTTATCTACTCCATCAGGAAGGAAATTTAATTTTTAGGTTTTACTTTTACTAGTTATTTTTCCTACTGTATTATATCTGTTTGTCCACTTCTGACTTTTGCCTTGTGTTCATTTTAGCTATGAAAATGGAAACATATCTGCATCCTTATTGTGTTTTTTACAGATTGTTACACACATTAGTAGCAATGGGTGAGAAAGTGAGGAAGGCGGGGCAGGGGGGGTTGGGGAGGAGCAAAACAAGTCACATGTTCAACATATTTATATATATGACTCTTCCAGAGACTCCCTTTTGGGGTGGGGGGTCCTTAAGTGTCAATCAGGGACCCCGAGACCCCCAAAAACCACTGCATTTCACACCACATAGTAGCAGAAATTGAACGCACAATTATTCTACTCATAAATATTCATATGGGTGCTTGAGGTGATTGGCTGTCTCGGCTCATGAATATTCCGGCTGAACAGTGTGAGAAGGTCTTCTTCTCTTCTGTATTGCCTCCTAACGAGGCAATCTTGCCTTGCTTTTTTGCCATAAATTCATGATTTCACAGCTGCCAGCAGAAGTTCACTTCTTTTTCAGAAAGGGGATAAGAATGATTCATTTTCTTCATGTAATTTTCCTGACTGAATAACTATGATCTAAGAGGACAAATCACCTTGTTTGTTTTCATAAAGTACCATTCTGAGCAAGCAAATGAGTACACAGGGATAGACTTCAGTCACTGTTCACTGTGACTGAACAGACCTTTCCCTGGTCATGGATATATGCTTGGCCTGTCGTTCTGCACAGTATTGGGAAGCTGTGGCAGCACTACTTTTACCAAAGCAAGGGCTTTCACTTTACAACAACTAGACTGCTGCACACACATACAGCTCTGGAAAAAAAAATAAGAGAGCACTGCAATTTATTTTTAAATCAGCATCTCTATGAGTATGACAACCATTCCATGCCAGCGTCTGTTAAATTCCTACACAAGCACCTCATTCTGCTTTGTGAGGGACTGATTAGTGATCACCTGAATCACATCTTATTTAATGAGAAAATGTATAAAAAAAACACTGCTGAAATTAACACTCTCCTCTCGCAATGTGACCAATTGAATGGTAACTGGTACTAAAAGTACGTCAAAGGTAATTGTTGCCATTATATGTATATAATGTGCTTTTGTTGTGTTCGCCCTGATTTGTCCACTACACTGACTGACTCCAAAGGTTTTGGCACCCCCAGGACATAATACATTTAAATCCGCAGTTACTCTTTACGTCCTGAACTGAACATATTAAGTAAACAAAATTAAAACATGTATCGGGGCTTTATGGCATATTTTATATTCATAATGTTAGTAAATAATTATAAATTGTGCATCAAAATTAGCAAAAGGAATGGAGATTAGAAGGATTTTAATTCAAACAAGGTTGGAGCATTTTCATTGGTGGAGCATTCCATTTGAAATGTTTCACACCTTGGCAAAAGTAGCTGCTGAGTTTAAATAATACAGAAAAATAAAATGAAAAAGAGACCCCTCGTACACAGAGCATTGTGAATCTATTATAGGCTGGGTCTATGGACTCTGACATGTACTGTTGTTGTCATCTGTCATCTGCCTTTGTTCCTGTTGTTACGATGAATTTTCTCCCTTTTTGTAAAGACGTTTAATTTCCAGGAGCTTTTAGTGACCTAAATGCAGTTAGGAGTGATGGAAATCCAGGCCATTCTGAGCCAAAGTCAAAGCCTGAAGCTGCCTTGTTCAACAGGAAGCCCAGTTGTCTTCCTGTGTCCCCACAGAGAGACTCTGCTCAGTCTGAATGACAACCTACAGGGGTCCTAGGTCTTCGAAACTTTAATATGGGGTAATTATTCCCCTTAATCACCAAAGCTATTATGGATTACAGAAATAACAGTCTTAGGAAGCATGTTTTGTCCTTGAGGGGGCCATTTCTTTTAACCCTTCGAAGTTATGGCCAAAGTTCATTAAAAAAGCCAACAACAGTGAAGATTCTAGTTTCAGTGGACTGCACCAACAGCGCAGCTACACTGTAACACAACGGGGGCAGACCTCAGTAGTGGTTCAAGGGAGGGGCGCCAAACTTTGGTAGTCGGCCAGGGGAGGTGGGGGGAACCTCGGTAATATGCCAAAGACGAGGGGGTGCCAAATCTCGGTAGGGTATCAAGGAGTTGGGGCCAAACCTTGGTAGGGGGCCTGGGGGGGGGGGGTGGAGGATGGGGTGGGTCAAAACTAAGTAGTGGGCCCTGGGAGGTGGAGGCTAAACCTCAATAATGGGCCCAGGGCAAGGGGGAGCCAAACCTTGGTAGTGGGCTCAGGGTTAATAGTTTTACCCAACAGAAGATGCACGGAATGTACAGACACAAAGAAGGCTAATCAAATACAAAAAGTCATTAATTGTCATCAAACCTGTAATTCTGTCATTCAGTTTTAATAATCCAGAAGATCATCAGTAACAGGCTCTTTACTGAAAAGTTCACAGCCCAGCTTCACACGAACACCGTCATTATGAACACAACACATGCAAAAGTGCCATCACTTCTATCTCAACTGTGTTACTTTCCTAAACTTCATTTTTCCACTCTAAAGCTCAGGGTAATAAGCCATAATTACTCCCATTATCAGATCATTCCACTCTCTTCCAGTCAAAGCTAGAGAGAATGACAGCACGAGAATGTAGATGAGTGTAAGAGATCAGGTTGATCTTACTGCATCTCCTCCAAAGCTTCTCCATATGACCAATCAAACCCGCACTGTGGCTCAGGTACACTGTCAGGTAAGGAGCAGCACACTTACCTGTGGAGGGAGAGAGAGAGAGAGAGAGAGAGAGAATATTTAATATACAATGTTCCATAACTTTTGTGCAGGCCACATTTTATTCTTTAGATTTTTCCTCAGCAAATAAACATTAATTGTGCATTATAATGAGCAACTGAGGGTTAAGTGTTTTGCTCAAGGACACAATGGAAGAAAGTGTGTGTGTGGGGGGGGGTGATTCTGCAACTTTGTGATTATCAGGTTCACAGACAAGTGTTTTACTAGGCTACTACCACCCGTTTTTACCATAACATATTTGTGATTTAAAAATATAAAAAACAAACAGAACAAACCCAATAAATCCATGAAACATAAAAAAAAAACATGTTGTTCTTCGTTTATCTGAACAATTGTTGACCCAGAACATGTTTTACATCGGTGAGAGTCCTAACTGACAGAATACACCTCATCCTAGTTTTGTCAGAGTGGTGATTAAGGGTCTGTAAAAGTTGCAGAAGATTTCAGATCTGAAATTATGTCATGCCATGTTTAAGTTTGAGAATGACTGCTGTACATTAGCCATTGTGTACATTTCTATTTTTTAAGGAGAAAAAAAAGATTCAAAATACAATTAAGTGTGACTCCATTGAACCCCCAAAACTGGTGTAACCGGACACCATACACTGCCAAATAAATAAATTAATACATAAATAAATAAACATCTTAGAGTCAAATCATCTTAAATCCAGTTAATTTATCTAGTTTTTCTTATAATAGTGTTGATAAAAAAAATATTAAAACAGGATGCAATATCAGGATGTTTATAACATTAAATATATGTTATATTCCATATATTTTATTTTTAAGTAAATTATTTGTTGAGAAACTGCCCACATTGGCAGACGAATTGTCTTCATTCAAAATAATGTGAATAATGTTTTGAGAAATAAAGTGGAATCAAATGGAATTAGGTATGTTTACCTGGATAAAAATGACCTAAAACAAATCAGTCAAATAACATCTATGAAAAAGCTGAATAATCTTTTAACATTCTATCAACAATTTTGAGAAAATGTAGACATGTTTAGTGGGTTTAAGGAGTTCCTTCTTGCCAGTATATCATTTTATCCTAATCAGGGTCTTGGTTAGTGTTGGAGCCTATCCCAGCGGTCAAACTGTGAGAGGATGGCAAAACACCCTAGACGGGGTCACCAATCCATCACAGAGCAAACACACACACACACCTAGGGGCAACTTAGCATCTCCGGTCCACCCGACATGCATGTCTCCGGTCTGCGGAGGAAACCTAGGAACACGCAAACTCCTCACAAAAAGGATCCTCGACCACCCTGACTGGTAACCAAACCCAGGCCCCTCTTGCTGTGAAGTGGCAGCACTACCCACTGCGCCAACATGCCGCCTGGGACCGACACAGGAGGACACGGTGGGCTATTGGCCTCTAATCAGTGTGCAGTCTGAATATAAATGCTTTATTGCAGGACCTCATTTGTTCGTTAGTTCTTTCAGATGAAATTTATGAACTGAAAACACAAATGAATGTTCTGTGACCTTAGAGGACTTTTGATTTTCCATATCCTGACTCTATTAATGGACCGGCACACTCGAATGCCTCCTAACAGAGAACTTAACCACCTGACTCTACTAATCAGCTTCAAAACCTAGTCATGGACTGCATCCTAAACACCGCCACCTAATCAGGAAATGGAGAAGACAGAGAGTGCCACTCAGCAGTGGATGGCAAATATTCCCATTCACGGCTTGAAGGCATGGCAGTGTCATGTGCAGAGGAGCAAGCGGTCCATGGAAAGATTTATTTATTTTTTATCGCAATAAATGGCTTCATCATTCAAACCTCTCTCTGGTTTCATTTCATCCATTTCACGCTTCGTTTAATCTATTAATTAACAAATAATCTGCCTGGCAAGGATACAGAGTGTTGTTTTTGTTTTTAGCATGTGCTCCAAATTCTAAAAGCAGAACAGATACTGAAGGGGTGGGCGAGGTGTTAAATAAAACAAATGTAGGTGTAAGTGTAGTGTGATCAGAAGCGCTCTTCATCAGGCGTGTTCTCAGGGGCCGCAGGAGTTATGCTTCGCAATGTAGCGACCAGTCTCTGGAGGTCTTCTGTTTAGTGAAGGAAAGGTCCACATGAATCCCTTCACAAGCATGGAGGGCTTTCATAATGTGAAAAGCCTTTAGATGCTACAGGCATGGAGGATTTCTATTATGAAGTAAGACATCAAGTTCTAGTAGAATACTACAAGCATCGAGGGTTTCTATAATTTAGAAAGCTGGTGGGTTCTACAGTGGTACCACAAACATGGAGGGCATCCATAATAGAAAATGTAATCACCTGACTGTACTTATCAGTGTCAAATCCTAATCATGGGCTGCATCCCTAAGATTACTGCTTGATCAGTTTCCATTTTGAAAAAAAAATGCTTTGCAGTTGGATACTACAATCATGGAGGGCTTTAATAATGGAAAAAAAAGGCATTAGTTGCTAGCCAGATACTACAGGCAACAACGAGATAAGGTTTCAACAATTAAATAAGCCAGTGGGTTCTAGGTGGATACTTCAAGCATACTGGGTTGCCATGATGGAGAAGTTGGATACTACAAGGGCGTTCATAATGAAGAAAACCAGTGTGTTTTAGTTGGATACTACATTCAACAAATACATTGTGAGGTCCAATCTTCTAAATAGGTTTGCATTATTAATAGTTAAATGGCCAAATGCTTATTAAACAGACTCATTTTAAGATTGACCGACACTTTTAGATTTTGATCCTATCATGATTCGGAACTAGCCCTACAAATGTAGTAGATTGGTCAGGTTTGCCTTTTACTTTGAGTTCTAGTAAAATGGGTGTTAATTATGTTGTACTGCTCTAGTCCTGGACCTGCAAATGTCAAAGTCTCCATCTGGTATGTAAATATCCACAGAGCTACATCATTCACCGCGCTGCAAGAGATTTCTATCCATACTGGTGCTGAATGCCCATTCTCCATCTGTCCATTAGACAGGAAGATGAGTACTCAATGACCCGTCTCCTGATCCCTGATAGGGTCAAATAGCTTGCGCATCTGCTTCCCTCCATAGAAGGTTAGAAGAATTCCTAAAATACCTTTGCCAAGAGATTGAATGACAGAAACCAGCAGGTCCTAACTGAAAAATAAAAAATGCCAATGTGATTGTCTTGTTTAATAGTTATAACTAAGTTCGTGGACTGGCGTGAGCTAGATAGCTCATTGAAAAAAAAAAAACAAACCCAACAAAAATTTAGCCAAAATTTTGTTTTATTTTGAAAATAGATTTTGTTTAACTGATTGGAGATTCCGAATAAAATGTACATGTAGTACATTATGTAGCTACTTCATCTAAAGATAATTATGAAATCATTTTTTGACTTTTATATATTGAGCATTTATTACTATTTGATCATTTTTCAGTGCTTAAAAAGAACATTTTATGATGTTGTAATTAAGTTTAGATGGATAGACACTCCATTTCTGTAGCCGCCCCTTCCCTCTGGAACTCCCTACCACAAACCATCAGACAATGGCAACTTTCAAGTCTCTTCTAAAACTCACCTCTTCAAATCTGCTTATAGCCTCTAACCACCGCTTTTTCACCCACACCCATGTGTTCCTCTGGTACATTCATTTTACTAGTGCTGTCTTCCTATATAAGTTTGAAATACGTTTTGTTTTAACTTTCTGATTATATGCAAGTGTGTTAATGTAAATCTATTATTGTATTGTATCTCCAATTCTATGTAAAGCGTCTTTGAGTACCTTTAAAAGCACTCTATAAATAAAATGTATTATTATTATTATTATTTAGTATTTCTCCCCATGGGGAAATTGGTTCGTTGTACAATCACACAGTGTTTCGCTGGGGAAGTTAGGGAAATGTTCCCACCACTTTTTGGACAGAAGAGTCCATTGCTAAACTACCCCCTTTCACACTCAGCCACAAACACGCCACTTTACTGACTATGTGTATTTACACAGTGCTTTCTCTACAATATCCCAAACTAAGCAAATATTGCAAATTCTCCTTGAAATTTTGCAGAATAAAATCCCAGACTTCAATGTTTTCAAGTTACATATAACAAGAAAACAATGAAATACATCGTTTTTTTTTTTTTGTACATTAGTGGTCGTTAACTCCCATCTTCAACTACATTTACCGCATTTAGCAGCAACCTCCATTCCCTAACTACAGGGGCCAGTCTCCTTGGAGCAACCTGGAGTAAAGGGTCTTACTCAGGAAGCCAGTGGTGGTTTCCTAAAGGAAGGATTCAAATCCATGACCTCTTGGTCCAGAGGCAAGTATCCTACCTACTAAGCCACCATCATCCCAACTATATTTGAATAACAGCTCATAGTCTAAAGCGGTCAGTCCAGAGAGCAATATCTGAAGGTGCTTTTATTCAGCATAGGAAAACAGTGGCAATCCATTGCCAAATGACTGCATTTCAATTTCCCTGGAAATCAGTGAAGCTTAGAATGATTGTTTTAGGTTCAGATGGGTCACGGTCATGGCAGCCTGTGCTGTTTCTACATGACTCTACAAGTCATTATCTTCAGTTACTGATGGAATCCTGGTGGCAGTGCCAAAGCTGCAGGAACGTGTCATGAAAGTAATAAAAGAAAAAAGGGAACTTCCCACTGTCGGGAAGGTGCGTGACTATGTCTTCATGCTTGAGCAGAAAACAATTTGAGTAGAGAATAATAAAACAGAGTGAGGTACCAGTTTATTTGGCAAGCCATCACACTTCAAGAACCTGTCTACTTTACAAATACTGGAATCAGCCTTCCAAAATTTTAAATAAATTAAAAAAGTATGATGGCAGATAAATGTACAAACTCATTCTATATTTGTTATATACTACATATTAAGTATATACTAAGTATTAAATAGTTCATTAGAGTTAGAATTTAAATATCTGATTAAAGAAATTTTGAGGGTCCTCTGAACTAAAGAGGCATGATAGCTTTGTGTTTGCCCGCAGTCTCTGACAGGACCCACAGCAAAGCAAGACCTCAAAAAAACATGAAGAAAAAGTATGAATATTAAGAAATATCAGTGTTTGGTTGCCAAAGACTGATTGCAATATGTATTGTTAGTGGAATCTTGCCATACATATTTCAATATATTTGCTCATCCTTAATGACCAGGGTCCACCATCTGCACTGCTATTTTCTAGTTCTTTATCTACTATAAGAGAGAGAGTTGATAAATGACTCAAATGTCTTGCCAACACTGGAGCCTGAGAAGCTTAGCTTCAAATGAAAACAGAAGCACTGGGCCAATCAAAGAAAGAAAAGAATCAAATCTACAAAGAAAAAAGATGTCCCCAAAATGATTATCCGGTGAAAGATAAATAAACTGATTTCTTAAACATTTCAAGGCCAGTTGTGTCCTTTCACTGCCTAATCATATAAAAAGACTTCTTTAGGATTGTTCTAGCATCTCCTGTAGTTCAAGCAGTCATGGATGATCGGTAAAGTCAGGTAGCATTAGCAGCATTACTGAACAGGATTGATCCTCCAGCAGCACAAATAATTTTCAGTGTTCACTGAGGCAGAGAATATAAAGAATACTTTAGCACTTCAGCTAAAGCACAGAGAGACATGGACAACTGATTTACCGAGAGTTATTCTACACTACAGCACTGATTAAATGACTGTATCTAAAATAAACCCAGTCTCTGCAGGCAGCTTATTAAAGTCTCTTGGCTGCTGAGTGACATGCGATAAGACTTAAAGACGATCTTATGTGTGTTATTTGTAGAGCAGTGGTTGCAAACCTTGGTCCTGGGGATCTGCTGTCCTGAGAGGTCAAGTTCCAGCCACCTGCTGTGGCTAATGAACTTCTCAGAAGCCTCTGATTGGCTGGAGTGTTAAGTCAGTGGAGGGACAGGAACAAAGATCTCCAGGAGGAGGGTTGGTGACCACTGTCCTTATTTTCAGTGAGCCTCTGGGACACCCAAACTTTGCCTCTCACTACTCTGGTTTCTATCAATGCTCTATGCCACCATGCTAGTTATAGCATGCACTGCAAGCACACAAAACATACAGCCATGGGAAAAAAAAAAAAGTGACCCCCTTCCACTTTTTTTTTTCCTTGTTCACTGTTTTTATGCAGCAGTGTGTGTGTGTGTGTGTGTGTGTAAAATGCTATTATTTTCTGAACTATTGAGGTGTGAGCTGTGTTGTAAGTGCCGTAGTATTTTAAGTGCAGTAGTGTTTGTATAGCAGCTTTTCTATGTACTGTATTCCAGCAGCTTCACTCCTGATTCAGTTTCTGATGGGATGAAACAGAGTCAAACATGCACGCACTCTGCTCTGAACATCACTATTTTAATTGTTGCAATTGTAAAATAATGTAAGAGTGTTGTGTAGTTTAACATTTCCAATGTATAATAAATTATTTATGAGTATTATTTTTTACATTTTCTCCAAACATTTTTTGAAAGAAGTCTGGTCAATAGTGTATAAAAAAATAGTGACATGCACATTTTACACAGACACACTCCCACAAATTACAAAAGCAATAACCAGAAAAAAATGATGCGGTCTCTTATTTTTTTTTTTCCATGGCTGTATATATGAAGCAATTCTCATCGCTATGCATGCACAAATTATTAGTTTGTTTGATTAGATTAAGGATCAAGTATGATCTGTGCTCTAGTCAAGCCTTGCAAACGCAACAATAAAACGCATTCAGCCTTGTGCAATTACAGTTACACCGGTTTCTATGCTGATATGTTTCCAAGTGGCCAATACTGATGCATAACTTCTCTGGCATAAGATTTGAACAAGTTTAGGAGGTCATCCCCAAATTCTCAGGATGGACAGATGCTCAGTCGCCTTTTATGCCGTTAGTATTAACCAGACTAAATGAGGCCTTTCCAAAATGGGTCTCCAAAGAGTCACCTGAGGATTTCCAACCATTATGATGGCATAACAATCCCTTCTGGTAACATAAAATTACATTTTATTCTAGTATTTTGTATTTCTAATATCTGTTGGCAGTCCGAGGGCAAAGCCAGTGACCTTGGCGTCTTTGAGTATGGTATGTTGGTGGGCAAGTTCTTGGCCTTTGTTTGTTGCATACAACTGTTTATAGCAAAAAAATGACCAATGGTTGATGTGAACGGAATGTCTTTGTGAATGGTCTTGTGAATGGAAATAGTCTTTATGTTCGCTCACAAATGGTATCTGACTAGATCCCAGCAAGACAAGATTTTCTAACCATTATCTCTTCAAAACCTTATACAAATGCAAAGCAACTGAGTTCTTGATTAATTCTCAATATCCTGCCTTATACTAGAAACCCAGAACAAAGATTTAGAAATAGTCAGACCAAAATCATGAAATGATATTTTATGACAATATCTAAAATACCCCCCCAAAGCAGGATTATCCATTTTTGACTGATCTGAGCTTTAGTAACGAGAGGAAAATGATATTGAAATTCAAGGTGAGCTGTTCAAGAAACATCAATTCAAAGACACCTGACAGGCAGAGAAAAAGATATCAGGCGAGCAAGGTGAAATCAAAATATGGGATATATAAGGAATAAGAATAACCTTGGTCTGCCTGACTGCAAAATGATCCATTCTGACAGTTAAAGTTATACCCAGGATTTGATGTAGTCATCAAGGCTAGTGCAAATGGCTCGACCTGAAAAACACGCGCCTCAAGACACATCATTAAGTTTAAATTGTGGAAACGATCCTCTAACTTTGCTAATCTCTGTAATTGAGGACAAGGCTACTGAGAAACCGTCAGATTTAAAAGACCTGATTCTTCCAGGCGTAGATAAAGTCATACACCGAGACATGAGCACTAGACGCACCGTGATGTACCTCACAAAAGTGAACTTATGAAATAGGAAGCAGGGATCAATATTTCATTTTCCTTCCTTCTTGCCCAAGTGCCAAGACCTGGTCATGATGCCCACTGAACCCGCTGTCCATCATGACTCACAACATGAAAGGGTGTGCTCCAGCCAGCAGGACTCCACAGCGTACAACACAGCCTATCAGTCATTTTTCACTCATAGTAGGGTTGTCAGTGCAGACAGAACATCACAGAGAAGAGAGAAGATAAAACTTGACCTGCCGCTCTTCCATCATTCAAAGGTCCCACCAACTCAAAAGCTTCCCTCTAACACTGCCCCACTGCATCAGATTGCTTTGTAATAACCTTAAGCATATTCACAGTTTTCCTCCATCCATATTCATTACGTCCTTTCAGGCACTGAGCTATGTGAGTTTTGTCCTGACATGCACCTTCTGCACACAACATCCGTTCTGAGGAACTATGACATCATAGGCAGAACATACCCTCCTGTAAAGTTTAGCCTGTTTGGTCTACCAGAGAATTAGCAGTCTATGGTTGATCTGTGGATGCCTTGCTATCAGGCTATAAACAAAGGCCTCCAAAGAAGGTCAATGGATCAGCACATTTAACACTGAACACACAACCCAGCTGTTCCCTGGATCTCCAAACCCTCTCACCTCCATCACTGACCCATATGAAACTTCATGTTAACAAAGAGCGTATTATTTAAATTTGCAAATACATATGCATCAGGCCGCCAGAATGGCAGCTGAACCCTCTGCCCTCTGGATACTAGACTCACAAAGGAGTGCTAGAATGGGAAGAATTTAACATGGGGCGAGAATGGTACCAATGCTCAGAGGGCCAGGTTCATTTGAAATGCATTTGACAGGAACCTGAGGATTAGAAGCATAATAGAAAATGGAGGACTAATATGCGGCCTCGTCCTCTTCAGTAAGAAGAATTACTAATAGCTGTTCGTGCTGCTTTTGTTTGCAGAGCGATTTTGAAGGTGCGAATCACACCACGCTTTGCTGCTATTGCTATTGTTAGATGTGAATTAGCACCTTTTCACTCATCATTAACACTGAGCTGGGACAAAAAAACATCTACATGGGAAAAGGGAAAAGGCAAAATTGACTTGCCAATAATTCCGCACAATGATAACCAGGCACTATAGAGAATGACCTTGTTTCCCCAAAGATGTCTAATGAACAGGTCAGTAAATAAAACAAATGCATAATTCATACCCAAGAGTCAGATGTTCAAAGCCGGGTGTAAATCTTTTGACTTGTGGTTTAAAATGTAAAGATTTAATTAGTTGGTAATTATACAGGACAGTTTGTTTTGAACCCAAAGGGCACCTCCATAAGGATGTGCAATAAATGGACTAGAATAAAGTATCTTTGACCTTTGCAATAACTTCATAACATAAAAAGGCCTGAACCACTGAGAAGTGGAATGTGGAAATTTTGTTCTGTTTCTGCTTGATGTTTCTTACTGTCTAAATGGGGTTCACCAAGCGACATGTAAGGAGCTGCACACTCTAGTGCTATGGAGGCAAACAATGTAAGAATTTCATTCATGTGTTACACCTAGCCTAAAATTCTGAAGAAAATCAGTGAATTGGTAACATCAATAACAAAATTATTAAGTTTGAGCTTTAAAAAAAAGATGTCCAATTTGTTCAAAATGTGAATTTTACAGTCACAGTATGGACACAATCTTTTTCTTGATAACTAAAGTTGTCAAGAAAGAAGCTGTCATTTGAGCCAAAATGACTTGAAATATCATCACAAAATCCATGGGACTCTTTTTGAATCTTCAAAATTCTGGAACTAATTCAAAATAATAATACATTCTAAAACCTGCAATGCCATGGACATAAAAAAAATAAATAAAAAATTCAGTAAAGGCCAGACAAATGTTTGAATGCATTTTCAAGTCAAGTCAAGTCAAGTAGGTTCATTGTCATTTCACCAGTATACACAGTACACAGTGACATTAAACAATGTTACCCTAGGATCAAGACCAGATATGTGCAGACAAGACAAAAAAGAGACGGCAAAGAGAGAAAGAGTGAGGGAGTGCAGGAAAATACTAGCAGTAGTCCTCAAAAATACTACCAGAAACCACTAGCAGTAGCAGGGCAGAGGATGTGTATAATAATAATAGTAATAATAATAATAATAATAATAATATTATTATTATTATTATTATTATTATTATTATTA